>CABIKL010003597.1:0-10735 GCA_902196195.1 Aptinothrips rufus | reverse complement strand
TTCATGCAGCTCAACAGTTGGTCGACAAAAGGGCACAAATTAGATTGCATCTCTAGAAGGGGAAATAATATTCAAAACAAAAGCAAATTAAAGGGCACAAATTAGATTACCTGAGAGACACACTCATTGCATTGAACCTACATTATAGCTCTTTAAAATTAAAGCAGTAAAAACATTAACGAAATCAACATTGTGGGAAACCTACAGACACTTCGTTCTTGTTTACGCGTCTGCGTTGCGTTCTTGTTTTATAACCATATCAACCGCGATCGTCCCATTGATGCCGCCTTGAGCAGGCAGCCTGCAGCGAGACGCCCCTGTACAGTTCTCCTCAAAGAAGACCATTTTTGTTGACAGTGTAGTGGCGTCTAGTTGGACGCAGTTGGACGGGTTGGACGCCCGCGAGCCATCACGTGACGCGATCACGTGACCTTGATCAGTTGAAGAGCGTTGAAATGGGCGGAGACTAGCGCGTCTACAGCAGCCTCAGCAACTTCAACTCTCATTCTCATTGGCAAGTCGAAGGTTATAGTCCTATTTATCGAAGTGACATTCGAATCAATTTCGGCAAGATGCCTGCTGTGTTGAACATTCACTTTGATAATCCGTACGCCACTTTTTACACCGGTCAGTCTGTCACGGGAAGAGTGGTCCTAAGTACTGACAAACCGAAGAAAATAAGAGGTGAGCGTCCAGATAAAGATCAAAACTAATTTATTTTTTTGGGGTTCTCGACGTCCTTGTCAGCGATTGTTATTGAATATTTCTGTGTTTTGCTTCTTTGTTGACAGCTATCACAATTAATTTTAAAGGGGCAGCTGAAGTTGAGTGGACAGAAACTGAAACCAGAAAAGATGCTGATGGAAAAAGTCATAGTTACTCCAAGACTGTCTCTGGCAATGAAACCTACTTTGAAAATAAGTACTATCTTCTTGGAGGTGCCAGTGGTAAGACTGCATTCTTCGGTTCTTGTTCACCACATTTAATTCAACTTTGCAATACTTACGTATTTAAACTTCGCTTTTCAGGTGAAATAGAATTGGCGCAGGGCTCGTACAATTATCCCTTTCAATGTCAGCTTCCACATACTCTTCCATCGTCATTTGAGGGTGAATATGGACACATTCGATACACTGTTAAGGCAGTTATGGATCGGCCCTGGAAATTTGATGTGGATACCAAAGCTGCCTTTACTGTGGTAGCCCCTCTTGATTTAAATACTCTTCCTCAAGCAAAAGTAAGAAATTTGCATCTTACCAAATTTCAGTGCATTCTTACCCAAGTTGTTAAAAATATTTTGCGGATTAATGCAGATAGAGGTACAACTTTGCTATTGCTCATTTCAGGAACCTATTCAGTTTGAAAAAAGCAAGAACTTTTGTTGTCTGTGGTGTAAATCAGGACCGCTCACTCTAACTGTGAAACTCCCAGCTGGTGGGTACGTTCCAGGCCAGGTCATTCCTTTTGAAATTGATGTGGAGAATGGCAGTAATATTCGTGTCCACCCAATCAATGTTGTGCTTCGTAAGGTAAGAGTGTAGTTCATCTGAGAGATCTAAATTTCTTACATTTCAATTAACTGATTTGTCTTGTTACATTTCTTCCTGCAGGAGGTGACTTGGCATGCAAGAAATGATGGCAAGACAAAAGAGACCAAGACTACTCTAGCTGACCTTGCAGTTGATGATGAGGTGACACCGCATAGCTCAAAATCATTTTCCAAGGATATCACCGTACCCTCTGTGCCACCATCAAATCTGGCAAATTGTGGAATCATTGATTTAGAATATATATTGAAGGTGGGCATTGGCTAAACATTCTCCATGTATACATTTTGCTATGTTTTGCTATGCTGGTAATTAATTTTTATGACAATGATGTGTTCATTCATAACAATGTACAGATTGAAGCTGTAGCGAGTGGCTGCCACAGCAATTTGAATGCGAGAATCCCTATTGTGATGGGAACTATTCCATTACTTACTGGGCCTACAGCTTACAAACCTGGAGCAGCAACAGTTGTGCCAGTTGCACCTCCACCTGTGACACCTGGACAGCCCAGTGGTCAACCAGCGCTTCCTGCTGAAGGTGGTTGGAATATTGCTGCTCCACTGCCGGGCGGCGGCGATGGTCCATCCTCTGGTGCTAATATCGTTCCCAGTGCACCTCCACTCTACCCTGATTTACGTATGTATTTACTCACACACTTAATTGTATTGTATAGTTGTGGATGTTGATTATACCTCCAACATTTTATGTTCACTTTTCTTGTTCTTAGTGTTGTTTAGTTTAGAATGATCTAAATTAAGACACAATGTAGTGAAATTGTGATTTGAATTTTATGCAGTCAGGTCTCTGATTCTTCATATCTGTTTTCAGCTCCACCAAGTTATGAAGAAAGCATTTTTAAAGGTAATACTATTAAGGATTCAACGGACAATGACCACACCACGGGAATTAAAGACTTTACTCCACGTTATCCTGTGTGGACCTTTGACACTGTCAACCCACAGAAATAAAGATTCTGGTTTTCAGGTTTGAATGAAAAGTGGATTTCCGTCCAGACATGCAAATGCTTTCTCCCTGATTTGTGGCATTGGTCATTGCCACATTATTCTCTGCCTTTTAATGCATTTTTATTATGTCATTCTTCTATGTGATTATACAAAAAATGTTTCAAATTCTGCTCTGTAACAAAACTGTTTTTTATCTTGTAAGTGAACAAGGAGGCTTACAAAGCTTATAAATATATACTTTTTTATTTTCATTGTCCTGAATCTCAGCACAATGCAAGTTTATTTTTGAAATAACATTTTAGCACAGCTTCTGTAATTTTTACAGTACTGTGTACTTTTAAAAGTTTTGGTTTTGTAGACCTTAAAAAATAATTATAAAAAAATTGTGCTTATTTTTAAAATGGAGAATTTAGATCTGATCACCATATTTTAAGTGCATTTCAAACTTTATGCTCAATGTTAATTGAAGTGTATGTATTTGTCTTCTCATGAGCTTTTTTGCTGGCTGTGATGCTTTTTATAAGATATTAAATTTAGATTTTAAGGACTACAGCATCCTGGCTATGATTTTCTCCTCCGGCTGGGTTGTAGTCAAGTGAAAGACATACTGACAAGTGAACCTATCTGGGATGCTCTGCCTTTCATAAATGTAGGTCCTAAATTTTGTGGTGATTTTGAACTTTGTTCTTCTGATTTATGCTAGCAGTCTTTCTATGGCATGTAGCAGCCAATGTATTTGCTTGCTTTACTGTATATTAGTTTACCTAAAGCATCTTCTCTTTCATATTGCTGGTCTAAGTTGTATTTTAACTGTACAAGAAATCAAAGCTCTGATCCACAATGATCAAAGCTTTTTAACCTGCTGTATGGTGGAGCTTCAATTGAACTGATTCTCTTTTGAAATACTTTTTTCATATGACCTGAAATTTGGATCCAATATTCAGCTTTATAATTAGCTGAGGGTGCACTGCTGCAAATGCCTGGTGACTGATTAAGGATTAATTGATGTTTCCCGCTTTTCATTTCTGAATTCCATTTATATTCATGAAATTATTTAAAAGTTGAGCTTTATTTTATGATTTGCTGAGTTAGGTAAGAGTGGAAAATAACATTCTGAGAGAAAGCTAGAAATAACTTTGAACAATCATTTTATTACAACATCAATACCACCTTCATTGAGGTATGCATTACCAGACAGCAAGAAGTCAAGGAATAATGTAAATGATTTTGTAAGTCTTTCGTTACACACTGATTTCTCGGCTCATCCAGTATTTGTTGACACATTTTCATCATGTGAAACATTCTCTTCTATGTTAGAAGATACTCCTTTAAGTAACCGTCCAAGCCGCTTGCCAATTAACTTCGGATAGGTTCTGGTTCTAATGAGGAACTCTTTACTTTGGTGTGTTACTGCACCATGATTCAACTGAAAATCACACAATGCCTTGAGTGGTTTTAATAGAATCTGACGGACATCTTCTCTATCTTCCAACACTGTCAGTGCCAAAGCAGCTGTTTCTAAAGTTGAGAGACACCCTTCAGTAGGTTGTGTGCGAATGACATACTCGCTGCTGCCTGTAGAAAGCAGTTTTACCTTCAAACAAAAAAATGTGCTTCAAAAGACATTGTCAACCAAAATACTTGAGCTATGTCAGCTGTACAGTATATTTAAAAATTGTTTTGTTTTCAAATTCCTTTTACTTATGCCTGCATTTTTCAGTAACCTAAGCAGAGCTTCATAACTAGTCTTGACTGCCTCTTTTTTATTAAATTATAGACAAGCTGTCACAAGCTTTCAAAAAGAAAATGGTAATGCTCACCTGTTTCATAGAATGCAGGAGGGGACTGCTATGATATATGGCTTTTGCCTGTGGCCAAGTTCCATCAAGCAGAAACAAGTTGTAAGAGTCATAACCACCTTTGGCCAACCCAGGAAGATCTGCCAAATCAGTAGATTGAGGAGATGGGTACAGAAGAACAGAGTTATCTGCACACATGAGCTCCTCCAAGTCTGTATGCCTAAATGAAAAATAAGAAGACATGAAACTATTACAGAGATTATTCAAATCAAAACTGACGAGAGCGTTGAAGATGAAACAAACATCTTTACCGCTTGTGAGGAAATTTTTTGCCTTTGAAAACAAGACAAAGACCCGGTGCAAGACCAAGCAAAAGCATTGGCACAGTTCGTAAACATCTTTTCTCCTCAGCAGGATGTTGGAGAATAATAAGGCGGCATTTCGTAACCAAAGGGGTTGGTGGCAGATGAGCACACCAACAAACTAACTTGGGTCTCCTGAAGGAAACATGTTTGATTATTCCTTGAATGACTTAGGACATGGGAAAATTAACTGAAGACAGTTCAACTGGACGAACCGGCAGTTTTCGCATAGTTCTCTCATTGCAGGAGGATCAGCAGGAATCCCAACTAAATCATTCCATACATCTTGAAAATCCTCCCACATGGTCTGAACAATTTCCAAAACTAATGTTTGCAATTAAGAAGATATTGTAAACAGAACTCCTCTAGTTTGAATATTGCGAAGGATTAATTGATTTCTTTGAATTTCTTCAAATTGAGCGAATCTGTGCTCTGAGTCTAACAGGGGAAAACGGACAGAACCATTAGGTATGTGTCAATATTAATGCTCATCGAAAAGCAATGCTGGAATAAACTGAGTCTCCATTATTGAGTATTTGTAGACATTGATCATTAACAGTACAGGTGTGCGAATATTTAGGTTATGTTTTGATAAATTTTCAGCAGACAACCAATTAGAACCTCGAGAAAATTGACACCAACATAAGTACTGAGTGGTAGAAAATAAAATTCCTACCAAAACTTTTTTTTTCCTAAGCTACATGTATATTAATCTTGTCCTCTGCATCCATAAGGTAGAATAGGTAATATAAATGGAATCCCAAGTCACATTTTGGCTGGCTGCTAGTCAAACAAATGCTGGAAAACTGTGCTGTCGTCTGCTACGTTGTGACCTGATATCCGCATCTGATGGCGCTAAAATATGGCTTTTGCGCCGAAACAACTTCTTTGATTATCACAAGAAAAAGTTTATTCATAACTGTAAATTAGAAAGGAAAAGTTACAGTGGGAAGGGCAAGCTATTTGCTCGGTATTAAATGCCCATATAATAATTCATACTCATGCTATCAATAGTAAAACAGAAAAAAAGTTATGGTTAAACGTGGCCGCCAATTCCGCGACGATTCCAACAGTGCACTCGTACTACACGAAATCAGCCAATCAGAACGTCTCTGTTAGTGTGGGACGGTCTCAGAATATGCTACCTTCACTTCACAGCAGACAAGTGGATTCCCGGTCTATTGTCATATTTATTTTTTGGCTACATCGGTGATGAGTATTGTCAGGTTTCAATGGATCTTAATGTGAAAAAACACGTCCGATACTTCCTTCGTTTTCTCCATGTGCTTCCAAGTGATACGAGTCATTATGACTCAACGAGGTAAATTCTAGGCATTGTTTACTTTGGCGTCCGCGGAGCTCATAACCTTCATATTCAATTGTATTCATAATTTCAGGCTGGTCATGTGCTTTTTCGCGGTGTCAGGATTAGATCTTCTCAATGCTTTAGATGAGCTCACTGCTGAGAAGAAAGAGCACATTCGTGAGTGGGTATATCACTTGCTTCTCCTGCCCAAAGAGAAAGGTTTGTCCCATTCCTCAAAGCTGTTTCACTGCAGAAATCTGAATTTTGATTAACTTATGAATTGAATTATTTTCCCATTTCTAGGTGAGGAGGGTGATGTGGCACGTTGGGGCTTTCAAGGTGCCAGTACAATGATAATGCCCCCTGCTCTGGATGCTGAGGATCGCGCGAAACCTTACTTGTGCAGTCATGTTAGCATGACTTACACAGGCTTATGCACCTTGCTAATTTTGGGAGATGATCTTTCCCGTGTCTGCAGGAAAAGCGTTGCAGCTGGCGTCCGTGCTTGTCAACAACCTGATGGGAGGTAAGGTATGCTTTTAGATCACATAATCAATTTTTGTTCCCAAACTTCATTTCTTTCCCGTTTTAAATTTGTACTTCATCTAATACGTATGTTTTTCCTGATTAGCTTTTGTGCTACACTCTCTGGAAGTGAATGTGACATGCGGTTCGTCTACTCTGCGGCAGCAGTGTGCTACATGATAAAGGATTGGAGTGGCATGGACGTTAAACTTGCAACTGAATATATCCTTCAAAGCTTAGTAAGTTTTGCTAGATACTTTTGATTTTGATTAGTGGATAAATAAACCTTTGACACAAATTTTCATGATGTTAAACCTTATTTTTTCATGTGCTTGATGAAAGTTTGTAAGTTTCTTGACTTTTGGGCTGCATCAAGTTAGTGAAAATAACACGAATAACACGAATAACACATTAAGGCAAGGGGTGAGGAGGAGGGAGCTGTCCCATCAGTCCCCTCCTCACCCCTTGCCTTTAAGTTTTATTCCTGTTATTTGTGTTATTTTCACTAACTTGATGCAGCCTTGGTAAGAATAATCTGTGATTTAAAATCATTAATCGAAGTTAAAATTTCTTTTTCAGTCCTATGATAATGCATTCGCTCAAGGTCCTGGATTAGAATCTCATGGAGGTCACACATTTTGTGCTGTTGCTAGCTTGTCTCTAATGGGAACTCTGCACACAATGCTATCCAAAAAGCAGGTAAAAATAAAATTCTTGTAAATTAAATTGTACAGTGTTTCATACTTTAATGATTGATAATTTCTTTTAGCTCGACGGGCTACGGCGCTGGTGCTTGATGCGTCAAGAATCTGGATTTCAGGGAAGACCAAATAAGCCTGTGGATACTTGCTATTCATTTTGGGTTGGCGCCACTTTGCAGGTTTGTGCTTGTTCTTAATATGGACTTATTTTTTTAATTGCCTTCAGACATGAGATTTCATGATCAGCCATCTGTGCATGTTGTGAGAATAAACTTTTTTCAAATCAATGATTTCTTTTGCAGATTCTTGAATGCTATGACTTAATTGACAAAGCACAAAACAGGAATTTTACTCTAGCTACTCAAAACAACATAACAGGAGGATTCTCCAAGTGGATAGACACTGATGTGGAACCACTTCACACTTATTTTGGTTGGTTTCTTTGTTTTTTGTTTTCGTGTTTACTTACAGATTTTTCTTTCTGTTTCTGATATCTTATCTCATGAAGAATATATCCTTGTCTTTGTTCTGTTGCAGCACTTGCTGGTTTGAGTCTATTAAAGGAGCCAGGCGTACTTGGCATACATCCTGAACTCAACTTAAGTCGGAGAGCTGCAAAACATCTCCTTAATTTACACATGCTGTGGGATAATAGTTGACAACTTTAAGTGCTATTATTGGTGATTGTACCTTACATATCTGGTTTGGTGTTGTGCATGAATGTTATTGTTGAAAGAGAAAAGGAATTCTGTATTATTGTTTACAGTATCTTAACAGTTAAGAATCGCAAATAGTGTGATTTGATATTGGTGATATTACATTGTATCTTTGAACTGGAATTTAAAAAAATTCATAGTGATCAGAAAGACCTCGAAATTCTTTGCCTCTAAGACTCTCATTAAAGTGATCTATTTTAGGCACTGTTGAAAAATATTTCATCACCTCAAATATCTTGTCCAAAAGGTAATGTGAAACATGTTTGTAAAATTTATGACATGTTTGACCTCGTTATTAATATTCATCATTTACTTAGTTTGATGCACTGTCTGATGAAGACTGTTTATTTTTTTATGATAGATAATGTGGGAGGATAGACAGAGTATTTTAATTTTCTGATGTGACAATGTAGCTGAAACTTGAAAGCACAAAGATCTTACCTGGGTTAAGTACCTTGATAAAAATTCAAAATAATTATGTTTATTCACTTGATACTCTTTTCTTCCTTTTGTTAAGATTTTATGAACATGTTTTGTTTTCTACTGAGTGAATGCTTCATGAAGTCTGACTTAATAAAGCAATGAATTTCTTTATTCAAATTTGACATCTTTCTTCAATTATCCTTGATCCTTATTTATTATTTTAGGCTCAATAAGATATTTTTGACTGTCAAAAGAGGCCACTAATGGGTGTCCGAAATTGAATTTTGTTTAATTGAGTAACGGGGCCAGTTCCCTCGGTTTCATTTACAGCCGTGGGCAAAAGGGTGCGGGAGTTGGGGAAAAAGGGGGGGGGGGGGGGGGGCAATAAGGAGGGAAGGACAAACTTTGACAATTTTTCTATATTCGGCTTCCTTTTTGGCAACTCATGCTCTCGGAAATCAACTCAAGGCAAGCAACATGAATTCACGTTTTTACATCCCCTTATGCTTATGGATATAAATGGAATTTCGTTCTGGGAGATCAATGATGACCCACACGGACGAGAGGGTAATGCAAGGACACGTCACTCTGACGTATAGGGTAACTTAGGGTGCGACGTCCATCATCTTTCTCTTTCAGTCGATTCCCTGTTAGGGCCCTGCTTGGGATTCTGTGATTTTAGGGCCCTTTGGGCTTCTGTTATGTAGGGCCCGCAGAATAGGGACAAGATAAATTTGAATGTCAGAATATTCCGAAACCAGCCCGCCGTTCTCTCGCCGTCACCAGGACGTCACGCTGACGTTTACCTAACGTAATATCGTCGCCGCGAGGGTGTACTTCGACATAATAGAGACGTCACAAGTGATGACTTTGCAACGACGTCAGCATGACGTGTTCGTGACCTCCCTCTCGTTTTTGCAAAGCCGGTCCTTACATGCGCGATCCGTTCTTGCAGAATAGCTGGAATAAGACAATAGCAGTAGAGCTATCCTTTACAAACTGGTGGCTTTCAAGACCATTTTTGCGTTGGAGCATGACACCAGCCAACTCTTCATTTGTTATCGCACTTAACATCCCCACGCTTCTCGTTCAGATAGCTCCCCTTGTTCTAGGACTCTAGCAATGCAGCAGCCAGCACAAACGAAGTCTGGGAAAGAAAAGGGGGAAGGGGGGGGGGGGGGGGGGGGGGGGGGGGGGGGGGGGGGGGCTTCCAACTCAGGCTATCAGGGACCCATGCAGTACGGGTCCTTGGAAGTTTCTAGTCGTCAAATTACACATAAGTTACTCGCATCTACGCGACGCTCTCGCCGCTGGTTTTGTCCTTGTCCAGTGGCATGATTTCACAAAAGGCGTTAGGAGGGGATCCGCGCGTGAAAGTCCTACTGTCTTTTTCTTTGTTTTTGGGGGGATTACTTGTGAATGGTTTTGAACGATTTTTAATTAGATGGATATCAGGGCCGGGTCGTTCTAAAGGAGCAGTAAACGGAAACGCATTAAATAAAACGGGAATACTGAAAAAAAAACAAAAAAACAGACGAGGTAGGACTGTAAAAAAAAGGCTTGAGAAAGAACCGGAAAGAACTCACTCGCGAACACAGTAGAAGAAGGGTAGGAACAAAGAGGAGCCAAGGAAGTATCACGCGACCTTCGGCAGAATTTTTGTATCTCCTGGTTTTAATCTCTTGATCAAGTTTTAAAGGGTGCAAGAAGGACTGGAGAAGGCTATCGCAATTCGGTGCACTTCCATCTCCTCAAAGACCCATATCGTATAATGAATCAGATGGCCGAGGACGCCAGGCAGGACGGTCTGAGCGCCTACAGTGCTGGCCCCTGCAACCGGCAGGACATGCGTGTCGTGTGAGCTGCCGGTCACCACCGCAAAGGCGGCAGAGCACCTGAAAGAATTAGGCTCTGGGCTGGGACGTCAGGGGCCGCGCGCGCAAGCGCAGGGTGTCCCCCACCACATCACCCGCGCGCGGACTTTCAAACTGCGAAACCTAACAGAACCTAACCTAACGAAACCTAACCTAACGGAACCTAACCTAACGAAACCTAATTTCACCTATCCTGGCAGTAGTCCAAGATGGCCGACATTTCACCTATCCTGGCAGTAGTCCAACATGGCCGACATTTCACCTATCCTGGCAGTAGTCCAACATGGCCGACATTTCACCTATCCTGGCAGAAGTCAAACATGGCCGACATTTCACCTATCCTGGCAGAAGTCAAACATGGCCGACATTTCACCTATCCTGGCAGAAGTCCAACATGGCCGACCATCGCCATGTTGGACTCCCGGATTCCATGTTGTACTCCCGGTCGCCATGTTGGACTCCTGGTAGCCATGTTGGTCCTCCCTTTCAAAGTTACTAGGACTAGGTTTAGAAA
>CABIKL010003596.1:0-10736 GCA_902196195.1 Aptinothrips rufus | reverse complement strand
GCGCCGCCCCCGCGCCGCCCCCGCGCCGCCCCCGCGCCGCCCCCGCGCCGCCCCCGCGCCGCCCCCGCGCCGCCCCCGCAGCCTCCCCTGGCTGGCTGTCAGTGTTGCCACGTCTGCACCCTGTCGATGCCGGTACCGAATCCAGTGCCCTGGTCGACTTGACATAGGCCCTAGCGTAGAAAGACATTCTGCACTGCTCTGTCTGGACGCTGCGGTATTGCAGAGCTCGGCGCTAGCAAACGCCTCCCCTCCCCTCCTCTCCCCTCCCCCGCAGGGAAGGCCTGGTTAGCCTCTTCCCCAGCAGTGTTGCTGAGCTAGTGTAAGCTGGCCTCTGTTGCGTTTCGTTTGGAGGGATTATCGGAGAGAGGGGTTAGGGGTGGATGGGAGGGGAGGGGAGGGGAAGGCGAGCGGAGCGGCTGGTTGTAAGGACTGACTTGTGTTGTTCTGCTTGGGTATCAGCGACACTGCTACTGAGAGTTGCACTTAGTAGTAATTGTTTTTTATTTCAATTTTTAATTATTATGATTGATAATACCTACCCTTACCTACCCTCTACATCGATAATTAATTAAAATCCTGGACATGCCACGATGAGGCCCGCAGGGCTCTGAAAGATTCTAAGTTGGTAGGGCCTAGCCTGGTGAAAATCAGATTTCGAGTGCGACGTGCGACTTTGGATGGAAAGAATAAATCGGCTTTATAATGTCGCTTGTGCTTTTACTTTTGTGAATGTGGGCCACCGAAAAAATTGTTCGACGTCGTAATTTACTGTAACTGACGTGCTAAAATTACCGTAATTTTCTGACTTTTATTATTCGGGGAAACTTACACTACGATAAATTATATGAGTTAGACATTGTTGATCTGACATTCCGCCCCACTGATGGCCAGACCTTTTCACTGTTACCTGTTACAATGCATTTTTTTCTTTGTTGCAGCGTTTTTCCACCCAAATAACAATGTACATCACGTCGTGGGTTCCATTCCAGTGGCGTCTCACACGGTAAGTTTCAAAACAGTTCCTTAATTCTTTAATTTTAATGCATTGCATTTAACTTATACGACGACAGCTAGAGCATGGAGTATTGACAGGCGGATTCTATCGGTGATGGTAGTGCTCAGACAGCATGGATTGGGAATTCGAAAGTATATCCATGTAACCTGGCTGCTGGAGCCGCCCCCCCCCCCCCCCCCCTCCGTCCTGGAGCAAAGGTCGATAAAGACTTCCAATGGAATAACAGTTCAGTGATTTCGATCGACGCCATTAAGATTCAAAGTTTCAATTCTAGACTGAAATCCGACCTCATGTGTTCGATCTTGGGTACAGCTCCTCGGGTACTATAGGAGCCGGACTCGAGCTGCAGGACTCGTAGGCTAGGTTATGATTCCAGTGGATGCTGCCGTCAGCACGCCCCCCCCCCCCCTCCCCAACCCCCTTCCCCGGTGAAATGCTGGACGCGGCGTACGAGTGTCCCCACTCCCGGAGCTGAAATGAAACGGGAACCATCTCGTCAGTACAGCCGGCGTTGGGCCCAGCCCGCGGCGGCAGCGGGGGTGGGCTGCTGGTCTCCAGCCCCCGCCCCCTCCTTCTCCCCCGCGGGGCCCACCCCACCCCCTCCCGCTACGACCTGGCGGGGTAGGTGCTCGCACGTCAACCCCCGAATCAGTTCTCTGAGTCTCGCCCGGCCTGGCCCGGTACTCGGGCCGGTACACACATTTCCGCGATTCCACCCCCCCCCCCCCCCCCTCGCCCTGCCGCGACGGTCCTCAGCCGCCCCACCCCACCCCGCCCCACCCCGCCCCACCCCACCCGGCCCCGCCCCACCCCACCCCGCACGGCGCGTGCTGCGCCGCGCCCCTCACCACCACGCTGCAAGTCCATACAAACCACCCCAGGGCCCCTCCACCCTCCACCCTTGCGAGTCGCCCACTCGCCACGCCGCGCCATGCCACGCCGCGAGCCGAGCGCCTTGGTGCGGGCTGTACCGCTAGGGGTGGCGGGGGGTGGCGGGTCGTGCGGCGCGTGCGCACTGCCCGCCCCAACCAGCTCCAGCCAGCCGAGCTGCGGCCGAGCCGAGCCGAGCCAGCCTCCATTTTCTTTGGAGATGCGCGAGGCTGCTCTGTGTTTTCTGTGAATTCTCACGCGTGCTGAGATTAGATGGGCTACCTGGTCGCCTCGGTCTGCTGTGCCGGCGAGGAGCAGCCCTGGGAGCAGCACTCGGGCGAGTCGGCCTGGAGCAGCAGCCGATGCCGCAGCCCACCTGACAGGTGACTCATTTATTTGTTGCAGGAAGCCGCCGCGGAGCCCCTGAGGTGAGTGGAAGTCCCCGCCAGGTCGCCGCCGACCACACGGCGCGGCGAGCAGACCCAGGTCCACGCCCTTGTGCAGTTCCCTTGTTAAAGCCCACTGGCTCGCAGTATGGAAGGAAGGCTAGGCCTCCCTCGCCGTCCTCCCCGCCGCCCCTGCCCTGCCCTGCCGTGCAGCCCCGTGCAGCCCGGGCTGGTTGTTGACGTGAGGGAGTGCCCAGCCCCCTGCAGGTCGCCCATAGGCAACCCGCTCGACCGCCGTGCGGGCTCAGTGCCTACCCTCCGGGCTGAGTCGGCTCCAGTGGGCTGAGGCTGCGGTCGCTCGGCTCGGCTCGGCTCGGCTCGGCTCGGCTCGGCTCGGCTCGGCTCGGCTCGGCTCGGCTCGGCTCGGGCAGCGGGTCTGTTTGTTGTGGTGACTCCTGTCCTGCCCTGCCCTGCCCTGCTCTGCTTTGCACTGGACTGGCGGTGAGATGTCTGGCCATGGGCTCGCCCAACCCGGCGCGCAGTGAGCCACGAGGAGAGGGCAGGAGGGACAGGGGAGGAGGAGCTGTTGTGGCCGGAAGGTGCTCGTTGGAGCCATCAAGGCGCTTCGTTTGTCCCCTTTCTCCAGCTGGCTGAGTCTGCTCAGCTTACTGCGCGCCTTGACCCCCGTTGACCCCTTGGCAACCCCCGGCGCAGACCCCTTTCCTTCCCGTCCCTTCTTTTCCCTTCATTTCTCTCTTCTCTTTTCCTCTATTCTCTTCTTGTCTCTTCCCTTCCTTTCCTTCTTCTCTCCATCCCGTAACTTGACTGTTCTTCCCTTGCTTGGAGAACTACTTGAAATTTTCTTCCTGTGACCGAAGGTGCTGTGACCTATCTAGGCAATCTGACCCATTGTGTTAGATTTGGACATTTATCATTCTGTTCGGAAATATTGTCTACATTTACATTAATTTCTTCTTAAAATCTCATTACAGTAATATTGTATCACAAAAACCTAGTTACAAAATTTAGAAAGAACGAATTTCTTCTGTACAGGATTTCACAGTTAGATACTGATGAAGATCGGGATGTGATATCGAAGTTAGAAGCAGATGATGAAGTTAAGCTGCTCAAATTCAATCCGCCATCTTTAGATTTTAAGAAATGGTGAGCTTGATTTTATGTTTTTCTTTTTTCTTTGAACAAAACATGAATTATATCCTGATTTTCATTTCTTTCTTATGTTACAGCACATTTGGAACAGCGCGTTCTGAGAAGGTGCTTGTACACAACACAGATAGAAATAAATCAATACAGTTAATATCCATATCAGGAACTTCTGCTCATGTGCATAGCTCATTTTTTGAAGATAAGGTATGTGAAGGACAGTTATTGAGAAAGAATTACAACTAAACAATTATGTTAATACTGGTAATGCATAAATAGAGAATAATAATTAGCATTCTAATTTCCATTCCTTTCTTTCTATTTTTAGGTGCTACCACCTCAACAAAATACGTCATTTCATATAGTTTTTGTTGTGAGAGAAGTTGGTCCATTCCTTAGCTCTCTTTTCATACATACTTCTGAGGGGACACTAAAATATGTGGTAAGGTGTGATTAGGCTTAGCAATAATTTACTTTAGTTTATGTTCTGTCAATTAAATGGGCTTTTTTTCTTTGGTTGCATTTTCCTTTTTTTTTTCTTTCAAGGACACCATATTTGTTTATCTGATATTTTTTTTTTGAAAATTGAACTATTATTTTCAGGTTGAAGGAATAGGAATTGAGAGCACATACCGTCTCCAGCCAATTGTGGTGAAGCAGTTGCCTTTGCATGGAGTCTTCAAACAACCTATAGCAATTCATAATCCACATCCATTCCCTATAACTGTGAGTAATTGGCATTCCTTGCGTAGCACTAGAAGCCAGAAACAAGACTTTGATAGTGAGAAGGTTTTAGTTTTGGTTCTTGTTTGAAGTAAATTTGTGGGCAACCCATTGAAAGCTCTGTCTCTTGTTTCTTATCTCAGGTAATGGAACTCGTTAAAAACATTGAAGATTTAATGTTGGAATTACCAACGGGAAGAGGTCAAGCCTCACAGTCATTGTGGAAGATACCTCCATATTCCACAAAAACAATAATGAATGCTCATTTCAAACCATCTTCAATCAATAATTACACTGGTTACATAAGGTATGTATTTTCAATATTAATTGGAATTGTTATTGTGTTGAAATAACTCTTCAGATTTCTTATTTCTTTTTGTTTGAATCTACAGAATGAAGACTAACCAGAAAGAAGATATTTTGTTTATTCCCGTTGACATAACTGTCACCTCAACACCTGGGTTATACGTATCTCAAGGTAAACTTGATTTTGGATATGGAAGCTCTCTGCAAGAGCCATCACAATTTTTACTTGAGGTCTTCAATAGTGCTCGTCGAGCCATAAAAGTTCATGTGAGTTCTTGTCTCGGTCTGAAGTTAATTTTTTGGAGTTCTTAATTTATTTTGTGCTGTGAGTTAAAGTTGTACCTGTGTCTTTCCTTTCAATTCAAAGAGAGTGGAGGTGGAACCATCTACAGAAGCCATCAGACTGACTTTTGAGCCTCTGAAAGTACAAGCAAACACTACTCATCCCACGCCTGTTGTAACAATCACTATTGATTGTAGGTATCATGCGCACAACGAAGCTTTTGTTAAGATTAATTCATAGGGCTCAAACCATAAACATGTTGTTGCATTTCAGGGAACCAAGCATGTAAAGAGAGTCATTACTCAGGCAGGCTTGTGTTTAGATCGAAAGGGGGACATCAACTTTTGATTGTACCTTACAAGCTATATCCTCAAGAGGGTACTCTTTGGTACGATAAATCCTCCACTACATTTTGGTCGGGTAATGAAGCCCGAAATGCCATGCTTATTGACTTTTCCGTGCGGAATGATTTTAAAAAGCCCTTAGGAATCAGTAGAATTGAACTGCAGCCCATGTCAACAAAGCTAAAGACAAAGGTTTGTGCAGTTGTCTAGGCCTTAAAAGATGACTATTATCTTTACGTTTCTGTCTGATATAATATTGTGATTTGTTTCATAGGCTTTGAAAGTAGAACCTACTGTTCTTCTCCCGGGTGACACACTGACATTGATGAAATTAGGGAAACCATCAACTGTCAAAGGAACGGCTTTCCTTGTTGTATTTACAAATATTTCTGCAATAAATATAACACTGAACAGTTATGATGGCAAGCTTCATCCTGTAAGTATCTTCCCCTGCACTCCTAGTTTATGTATTTTTCTTCTTCTGATATTTAATCTGAGTTTGAAAGGATTTTTTTCTGAGTATCTCCATTATTATTTTTCAGATAATGTTGTCCTTGAGACCAGATGAAGACTTAGACCTTGGTCTTGTGGGTCATGGCTGTTTAAAAGAGGGGTTTTTTGCTCTTCTGAATTTAAATCCACTTGCCATAGATATACTTGATTGGAAGATAAGCTTTAGTAAGGCTAATTTAGAACTTCTTGGAATTGACAAGGAGAAGTTTTCCACAACAAATCTTCTAGCACGAACAAGTTTTACAGATTATGACAGATCTAATATTGTAAGTTTTGAACATTCCAGTCACTTTTAATTTTGACCATCTTTTCGATTGTATCATTAGTTATGACTTACCCTGTTATTTTCTCAATTTTGTTCTCAGCGTACTGTCGAAGCTGGAAGCTATGCCGTTTTTCGCCTCCGTGTTGAGGCTCCCAGTCACAATGAAAATATTTTTGGAAATATTATTGTTTTTACTGAATATGAAGATATTAAGATTCCATTCAGAATGAATGTTCTTGGAGGATCACTTGAGATGGTGAAAGATTCTCTCATCCTTCCTGATTGTTTTCCTGTTAGTACCCTAATTATATTTAAGTCTTCACTTTGTCCTCTTTCCTTTTGATGTAACTTAATGTTACTCTGTATTTTCCAGGGAAAACATTGCTTTGCTACTGTGCAAGTTCAGTCAACTTTCCCAGCTCTTATGTTAGTAGAATCAGTTGTGTCAGTACCACACTCCTCAGACTTAAGATTTTATTTTCCACAACTGAAACAGAATGTTGCCAAATCAATTATAAATCCTAGTACAACTTCAAGTATTGGACATTTACTTTGGGGGGGTAAAGATGCTTCTGAGGATCTTATATATGTGGAAGGTTACACTGATCCTGCAAGTAAGTTTCGGAACTCCTTTAATTTAGAATTGTTACTATGAACTTTTCGGTATTAATTATTTGGTTTCTAAATATTTTGCAGATACTCCGTGCATGCAACTATTAAGTCTGCCGCAGAGAACAAAAGATATTGACATAGGTGTGGTTCAACGCAATTGGGACCGTTTCAAGAAGCTTACCAATGATGGGAAAGAACCGTGGAAAAACTATACCTTTTTAATGGACACATCAGGGGTGAGATCCTATTTTCTGATCAGTAGTACTCTTTCCAAAAACAATCTCTGAAATATTTAAAATGCCTGATTCTGTTTCCAGGTTCGAAATTTTCCATTTGAAGTGAAAGTACGCCTTATTTGGCCACGCTTGACCAACATATCGGATCAGATAGTGAAGTTTCCTCTGACACAAGTGGGAAACACATCATATTCAACTGTTGAGATCATAAATTCAGCATCATCAGCTATGATATTGCACATAGTTTTAGAAGATGACTACCCTGGAGCAAAAGATTTGGTTTCTGCTCTTCCATCCAAGTTGCTGCCATCTTGTACAGAGTGCAGTGGCAAGGGGAAGAAGAGCTTTGGCATTGAAGCACAGGGTGTAACAACAAGTGAAGAGTCATCTCTTTTGAAAGAAGCAGGGGTTCATCCAAATACATTACTCCTTTTACTAGGTCCTTTGCAGTCTACTAGAGTTTTTGTGTCTTTCACCCCTAATGAAACGGGGACAATTAGTTCCATGCTCTTAATTCGGTGAGTCACATCAATTTTTAGATGAAAAATAAAACTGAACATTGTCCATAAGCATTAAGTTTGTATGCTAACTATCATGTATGTTTTTTCCTCCTGAAAATTTTCATTTTAGGAATAGTTTAACTGTTATGGAAGTACTGATGCTGAAAGGGAAAGCTGCCAAACCGCAATTCCGATTTGGCAACCGCCATCCAGGATCTACGATCCCTCTTACATTTGACCTCCCAGAGAAACTTCTAAAAGAATGTGACCGTGAGTATTACTTACATTTGACATCATTCTTTTTCTGACTCTCAGGGACTACCTCTCATGCATTCTCTTATTCGAAATGCACTGAAAGATGTATTGCTTTGGTAATTGCAGGTTTAAAAACTCAGTTATCCACACCAGTTGATAATAAAAATGCTGTCATTGAAGAAAACAGTATTTTCACAGTTGACGATGAAGATGATGGCAGTGATGCATTGCATGATTTGTACTCTGTACCCTTCCTGACTGTGAAGAGGTTGTTCACTGCAAGAAACAGTGGCAACCTCCCAATAACAGTTTCGTCTATGTCAATCAATGGTTCTCCATGCGAAGGGTAAATTTTTACATGGTATCCCTTGTGATATCTTCAGTGAATGATGTAATGTAATAGAGGTCTCCTTTGTGAGTATGGTATTTTATGACAGTGTACCTTGTTTTTCCGTTTTACAGCAATGGATTCCATATTATTGATTGCCAACCATTCTACCTTAAACCAAATGAAGGGCGGAGGATTGATATTGCTCACACTCCGGGTTTTACATTCTCTCGCATTAGATCATTGTTGGAGTTTCATACAAGCATGGGTTTCCCAGTTAACTTCACTTTGGAGTCATTTGTGCCTCCAGAATACCTTCGGCCTTGTTATGCATCAATGCCTAGGCCACATTGGGAGGCATTTCTAGTGCTATCATCAACATGGTACGTAGCCTCTTTTTCATTTGTATGAAGTACTTTTTTTCTATTGAGACCATTTTTCAAAATTAAATTTGATTAATGATTATTCTTTTATTTCTTGTATGTCTTTCAGCATGATGATGATGCTTTTAGTGTGTGTGATGGTTGCTGCCTTTCTTGACACAGACAGGATAATGCAATCATCGTTTTTCAATTCTGCGACAGTTCAGCCACTTCTCAATCTTAATCTATTAGATGACAGCATTTTTGAATCTAATGGTATTCATATTTGTGTAACTGAGTTCATTTTAACAAAATTAATATACCTCCATGATCTTGAGGGATATTGTTTATTTTCTATACCAGGACTCCTTTTAATTTACCTTTATCTATTTTCAGATGAGACTGAAGAAGTAGTTGAGGGTGTTGCCAAACCACACCCAAATCTTGATGAACTGTCTCCAATAGAAATAGGATGCACTCCTATTCCCCAGTCAAGGGGTGCAGCTACAGTAGGCCTAGTATCAGTCCATGGGAATCCCCTGGGCTCCTCCCAGGGACAGGCTCAAGGATTCTCACAAGCAGCTCAGGCCTCATATGGATACTCCAAGCTCAGTAGTCATCATATTCGTCATTCTCATTCGTCTTATCAATCCTCATCTCACCCGATTCCGTCAACATCCCACTCACATCAGCAACATCACCAGCAGCAGCATCTCTCTCACTCACACTCACAGGGCTTGCCACACTCCCACAGGAGCCACTCGTCTTGGCTTGCGTGGATGAAAGCATTCTTTCTTCCCATGCTGAAAGAGAAGGCGAAAGGAAGAACTTCCTTTATCGCAGCCGCTCAGGCAGCTGCAGCGCAGGCTGCTGTCAGTCGAGCTGACGAGGAAGACGCCAAGGAAATTGCTGCTTCATCTGTGGTTAATACAACAACCACTGCTCAAAAGACTGGTAAGAAGAAAGGCCCAAAGAAAGACCAGAGTAATGAAGAACAACATAGTCATGGGCGACGCCACGGAAGACAGGTATTTCTTTCCTTCTTTAGTTCTATTTTTGTCACAGAAGGACCCTTTGAAGCATGTGTTTTCATTCTGTACCATCCTATGAAAAGTCAAGATTTCTCGTCTTTACTTATCAGGGGAGACGAAGAGGTGGAGGTGCAACTCCGCAACAAAGAAACCAAGGTGCTGTAGACAACCAGGGGTGTCCTGTGCATTCCAGAGGAACAGGACCTAGAAGAGACCGGCGTAACAAAAAGAATGTAAGATGCAACTGCCGAGCAGAAGTGTCAGCTACAGCAGGTATCCCTGTTGCTGATGGACTTGAGGAGGTGAGGAAGTGAAATATGTCATGGTTTGATGCTGTACCTAATATACTTCCTATAGATTCTTGTGTGTTTCACAATCTTCTTTGGATGATATAATAAAACTCAATATTATATTATTTTTTCAGGAGGATGACCTCTCTAACTTTGAAGATCCAGTTCCTGGAGATGATCCTATGAATGGATTCGACCCAGATCCTGATATATTACATGATATTGAAGATATGGGAAGTGATAGCATTGATGATGAAGATTCATATGATGATGTTGAGATGCTCGTAGAACCTAAAAATATTTTTGGTGCTGATTCCGATAAGATAGACAATGAGCCCAAAAGGACATCACTGCCTGATTTTCAGGCCAATTTCATTTCAAGTACAGGTCATGGGTCATGCAATGGGAAGGCTTCTCGAAAGAAAGGTAAAGGGAATCAGATTAGTGATAGTCAGAACATACAGCTCAATGAACCCCACCAAAACCAGAGACAAAATCGAGCCAAAGGACAGTCTCAGCAAGGCCACGACCATCAAGGACGTCAGCAACAAGCCCATGAACAACAGGGCCGTCAGAATCAAGGCCATGAACAGCAAGGACGTCAACAACAAGGGCAAGACCAACAAGGACGCCAGCAACAAGGACAAGATCAACAAGGACGCCAGCAACAGGGGCAGGATCAGCAAGGACGCCAGCAACAAGGACAAGAACAGCAAGGGCGGCAGCAACAGGGACAAGACCAACAACAAGGACGCCAGCATGGCCGCCAGCAGCAAGGTCGCGAGCAACACGGACGACATCAGCAGGGACATGACCATCAGGAGAAACCAGAGAAAGGAAGTCAAAGGCAACAACAGCAACAAGGATCCAAGCGAAGTCAACAGCAAGCAAGTAGGCACCAACAACATGAACAGGGTCATGTTCGTGTTGACAGTATGACAGTACGAAATCGTAGCTCGTGGAAACAGGGGAAGAACAATGGAAATGTGGCCACTACCACTGTTGAGAACAAACGCAACAGTATATCGGTGAGTGTTTGTAAAACGTTTCCTTGCGAATGTAAATGTTAGAGACAAAGTCCGCCGGCCGGACCCACCTAGGTTTGTCCGGACAAAGCTAGGTGTGTCTGCTGCCTGACGGACAAAGTCCGTTTCACCGAACATTGTCTGTCCCGGGGACGGACAAAGTCGGACCAGCCTAGCATTGTCGATGGCTGCTGGACAAAGCTGGAATTCGGGCATTGGCCGTCCGGA
>CABIKL010003595.1:0-10736 GCA_902196195.1 Aptinothrips rufus | reverse complement strand
ATAATGGTTGCATCGCTCTGTCTCACTCGCCCCTCATGATGGCCGCATCGCTCTGTCTCACTCGCTCCTCATAATGGTTGCATCGCTCTGTCTCACTCGCTCCTCATGTGGCCGCATCGCTCTGTCTCACTCGCTCCTCATAATGGTTGCATCGCTCTGTCTCACTCGCCCCTCATGATGGCCGCATCGCTCTGTCTCACTCGCTCCTCATAATGGCCGCATCGCTCTGTCTCACTTCTACCCGGCTATATGACCCACCCGTTGCTCATCACTAGTCTCACAGCCAGAGTGATATTCGCCTGCTCGCCCCGGCCGGGAGGCCTGGCCTACTGGCGAGCCTGTAGGCATTCAGTCTTCTCGGCGTCAACCGGAGATTGCCTTACCAAACCTGGGCGCTTACCACACTGTTAAATAAAATAAATTATTTCGAGTTAACTAAAATTCAGTGGACGGTACGAAGCAATGCAGAATGTTTCAACTAAATGTGTTTGAATCTATGTTTTCCAACATTCCACTAATTTAATCAAATGCGATGTAATGCTGCGTACTCCTGGTCATTCTGCAGCGGTGCAGGGGAAGAACTTTCAGCTTTGCACGAGGGACGAAACTTTATTGTCTCAGAAATTTTCGAAATTTTCTCTTTTTATTCTGTTTACGATTTCTGACAGTGTAGTGGATTGGCTGACTGGGTAACCCAATCCTGCGGGATTGTGACGGGGATGACTGAGCCTGCGCGTCGCACCCCGCGGCGGATTGATGTGCGTCGCTCCGCATTGCATTGCTTCAGCAGAGTAGAGCGCCCTGCTCGTCTCGTCGCTTCGCTTTGCGTTGCTCCAGCAGAGTAGAGTGCCCTGCTCGTCTCGTCACATTGACGTTCATCGCATTGCGTTGCTCCAGCAAAGTAGAGTGCCCTGCCGTCTCGAAAAAAAAAATGTTGGTGGTCATTTTCACACCTGTTCCAATATGGTCGTGACTCTACAGACTGCGTTTTCGAGACGAGGAGATCTCATAATGACATTTAAACAAATTTTAAGTCCCTTCTGTGCCCCTGGTCCCTGGGTTGGAGTGCCGTCCAGATACCGCGAGTACTGACTTTTCTGTTAACCCTGCTGGCGGCGTAGGTAGGGAGAATCCCCCACTTCCCCACCCTCGCGGGGGTCCGGGCGGGTCCGCACGGTAAAAACATTTCTTTGAAATTCAAGGATAGGTGGATGACTTCAAGGATCCTTATAGACTTTTAAGCATAGACGCATCCTTGAAATCCACGTATCCTTGAATTTCAAGGGATCGTTTTTACCGTGCGGGGGTGCATGCGACTAGCCACGCCAGCGTCGTGGATGTTTCTAATGTTTATCCACCATTGTCTCTGTAGTGGTGGGCAGGGGAAGGGAGGGCAGGGCAGGGCAGGACCGCGGACGGACACGCATTGGTATGCAGCGCGGCCAAGTATTAAAAGGACAATAAAAGGCAGGCCAGGCCGTGGTGAGTGAGTGAGTGCGTGGTGCACTTATTGGGGCCACTTATTCCAGCCGTGCCGTGCCGTGCCGCGCCGTGCCGTGCCGTGCCGTAGACGTTTGCTATCGCCGTCATCCGCGAAATGAGCATCGCTGTAAATTAGCGGGCGCGCATAAAAGTCGCCGATGCACTCCATTCCGCTATTCGGTGGTAGTTTGTTGTTGTTGGAAACACAAAGTGTGTCTGGGCTCGCCGAGCCTGCGTCCAGAGGGGGCCGTCAGCGGGGCCGTCAGCCTCGCCTAGCCGACCTTACAGCACTGGAGGGCGACAGAAATGTCAACGGCGAAATTTCTCATACCGGACAGCAATCCCTCATAGCTGCCCCGTATACCTGGCCCATGAGTCTGTAAAGAGATTCCGAAGTTCAAAACCAACCATCCAAGCAACCAACCAAGCAACCATCCATGCGTAGTCAATATGGCCGTTCATGATATTTCTGTCCCCCTCCAGTGCTGTAGCCGACCTCAGCGTGGTCCTCGAAACGGATTCCAAGTGTGGTTTCAGGTGCACAGAGAAACAAAGTCTCATAATGTTGGGTGACCGAACCCCCAGAAACCAAAGGCACAAGAAAATATTAATTTAAAAGAAAGTTTTTCAGGTAATTTTGAGACCTTATTTTATTTAAAATACTAAGAAAGCTACGAAAGGACCTTAAAAATATTTTTTATCCTTCGTTTCTGCGCTGAGTTTGTCCTGAATCTGGAATTTGGTGCGTCTGTGTGGAAGGAAGTACCTTAATTACGCTAGGCACAGTTAGACACTAGCGAAGAAATTCTTTGTGATTTGCAATTTATTTGAAGGAATTATTTGTCTACAACATTTGTGGTTGAGATACTTTCATATTTGACCGCAACGTCTTTCAATCCGGTGACTCAGACTAGCTACCTCTCGCCAACAAATTAACCCAAGGAGACTTCTTCTGCGTTGGTCCCTTCTTGTTTTTTCGAACTCATACCTCAACAAAGTGCCCGAATCAGCTGATCGTCAGACCGGTAGTTACGGCAGAACACACTCCGTTCAAATTAACTGCGCGCCGACTCTGTCCTGCTACGGTGAGTGTCTGACCCTCGATCCAGGGCAGGCCCTTAACTGTGGGCTGTATTTCATTTTTTAATTCCCCTTCTTCTCCGGACCGCCTGATTGCAAGTTGAAAACCTTGCCGGTGCCAATGTGCCCAGGGAGCTGTGCCTGTCAGGGGCGTCCGGCGGCGTCCTTTTGTCATCTTTCAGCTGTACCATCCGTATATTGATGCGGTTGCTAGTGGAGTTGTAGCCCTTATTTTCCAAAACAAGTGACTGGAGACGGGCAAAGAAGTGACTGGAGATCAGTTTTGGGAAATTTTATTGAAATCATCGGTGAAACTAGAAATTTTCGTTAGAAATTAGGTGATTGCTATGACTGGAATAGTGACTAGAATGACTGAAAAAGATACTGGACGAAGAGAAGTACTCTGACTGGAGAACGGCGGGAGATGCCCTTCGTGGGCCCCTCTCGTCTCTTGCCACTGATGATGCGATGATCAGTTTGATTGAGATGAAGTAAAGCTACATCGATTCCTATGTCGATGATATGGTGGTCTGTCGTGTGTGAGAGAATTTCACTTCGAATCTATAACGCACGACCCTTTTACGATAGCACTCTTCATGTTGGTGTCGGTGGTGATCCATCTGCTAAGACGTTGTGACTGAGGTTGATCCGAGCCTTGCGCGCTGGCCCGCCGCGCCCCGCCCCGCCCCGCCCCGCCCCGCCACGCCCCGCCCCGCGTCCTGACTCGACGCGTCGCTGGGAGACGCGATGCACGGCCGTGGCGTCATCAGGCTATCAGCACAAAGCCCTCCGTCCTAGCCGTAAATCATGTCTCAAAATATATCTTTATCGCTCACCGACAATAAACCAGACAGAATATCATAAATGTGTGTGTAACTGATGCAGTTTGTGTCCTGACTGGGGGGAGGGAGGGGGGGGGGGGGGGAAGTGTGAATGCGGGGGGACGCCCAGCTGATGGCTCGCACTTAGAATAGACGCCCCTGACATTGACATGAGTTTCCGAAGAAACGCCGACGCGTCGAAACCAATGAAGGGAAAATACTGATGTAATTCGTGAGTGAGATCTGTGCTGACAGTCTTTGGCTGATCTGGTACTCGATCAAGATGAGGCGAGATGCAGGTAGGGACATCATTGTCACTGTGATTAATTGGTCGCTTGGTGACCAATTAAATTGCCGCTTCACACTCAGTAAATTGAGAAGTTTATCGCTGTGCTGAATCAGCCATTCTCTAACTATGTAGCCCCATCGAGGTGTTAAATTGAGCTCCACCTCCCTCTCTCACTCCCTCCCTCCCTCCCTCGCTTCTTCTCTCCCTTCCACTCTCACCCCCTCCCTCCATCTCTCTTTCCTCTCTCTCTCTTTTTCGCTCTCGATACAGTTTCCTTCTCTTTCTCGTAGACTCTCGGCCTTAAAATCGAGACACTTGCAGGAAATGATTGACATTTACTAGCCCTGCTGTCGTGAAACGTTCGAGAGTGTCGCGCAGATAAACTTAGGAGTTCACTGAGAACTGATTCATGTATGCTTAAATTTATATAATTGTTACTTGTCCAGACGGACGACCTGTTTCCCAGCAAGTGTCAGTTGTAAACTGCGATGACATGGCGTGTGAAAGTTTGGGGGAAAGGGTGCGACGGAGGTGCAACTAATAATAAAGAAGGAAAACTTTCATCTTTTAAAATGTAGAAATGCGAAGAGTACAAACGGAGCATGTAAAAGAACAAAAACTGAAAAACAAAAGCAAGAAACGTGAACTATAAAAGTGTCCGACAAGTTAACCTTCTCAGAGCGTTTATGTGTTAGCTTGAAGGGGCAGGGGCCAGGGGGTCGGCGGTTTGAATCCTGCACACTGGGCCGTCGGAAATAAAACTCCAATAAAAACTCGACGATGTAACAAGAAAGAAGAGGAGGGAGGACCTCGACGCAAGGGAGAATGCGGCACGAATCACGCAGCAATTTGTTCAAAATGTATTCTCATTTAATCTCAATCAAAGATCTGTCATATTTTGTCGTCTGGTATCAAATACATTGATTTTCTCTGGCACTAGAATTTATCTCTTTCACGATTTTGTTTTCTTAATTAATGTAAATTCATTAATGTCTGATTGATTTTTAATAATTTCTGAAGTTAAAAGCTAGCTAGATTAGTAGTAGCGAAAACAGTGTTCACATTTTTTTAACTAACTTTAATTTTATGGCTAATTGATCAAAAAGTTTGCATATTCAGTAGTTTTTAAATATCTGTCACATTTTATGACAGCGAAATTTTAATTGCCACATCATTAAATTAATTTACGAACGGCACGCTTCTCATCTTCAACATCGAGGGACCTCGGCACATCAAGACAGAAGAGGACACCACCTGCGCTAAGGATGCATTATTATTTGTTTAACTTTTCGGAGGCTTTAAATTACCGTAAAGAGAGAGAGACCATAAAATTCTACATGATTATTTTTTTTTACCAAAGAGACTTTTCTTAATATCGAGCAGGCAACGGTCATTTTTTAATCTTTGTTTCTTATGATGTTTTTGAGTCCAGTACTTTTATTATTTGTGATTACTTTCCTTTTAGATTGAGCGAGATGTAGATTTCCAAAAAGCAATACTTTCAAAATGAACCGCCACCGCGAAAAAAACTCGTTGGCTCAATTGACTTCCTGTGCATCGAAATCGATAGGGTGCTATTTTCCATTAAGTGCAATTAAGCGTATTTTTTGTAATAACTTCAGTGTGCTGCGTCTCGCTCAATTTTTATTTCTATGTCAATCAGTTTGTTTGCTTCAGAAATGGCACTTGCTTCACTGCATGTTACCCTCGCGGGCGGTTGAATAGCTATGTTGCGAAGACTCACTTCCGGTTTTCTATTTTGGCAATAAAACGCGATGCGTGATAGAAATTAAAACACAAAGTATGATTACTGATTGTCTTGTGCAATACAAGTACCTACCTCCCGCGAGTTTCATTTGTAGTGGTAGCTGTAGTAATTATAGTGGTCTTAGAGCAAGAACCGTCAGAACTTGTTTTCCCTCGATAAGCCACTCAGTAGCTCTCAGTTTCCCCCCAGCTGGTGGACTACCTTACTGTCGAATGGGACTTGTATTTGTGTTTTCATGAAAATCAAACTATTTCGCTTTCAAATTTTCCCCTATCTTGCTATTTTTGCCATACAGGAGGTTGGAATGCAATAGTTTGTCTTGCGTTTGGAACACGGCAAGTCGGTGCCTTCTTCATATACGTAAGTTTAAAAGTCCCGCCAGCTGGGGGTCACAGGACTTCCTGTTATAGCCTTGTGACCTGATTGCAGTGTACCAGAGGAAGTGCCAGGTCTGCACCTTAATGCATTACATTCATTACGTGGCTCAAAAACAACAATGACCATCGCAGCCGCATCCGAACTCAGCAAGAACGGCGGCCAGGAGAGAGAAGACGCAGACTTTATTTATTAAGAAGCCTTGTGATTTTAGTCGACAGACATTAGAAAGACTTTATGGTGCTACTAGTCAATCCGCCATGGAAATGGCGAGCCAACGAAATGTGATAAAATCCTGCTTAGTTCAAAATGCAAGTGGACTCCAACAAGTGCAAGTGACATCTGGACTTGGAACTGTTAGCTGGAATGCTCGACGTGCCTCGTGTTCTCCGAGAAGGGAAGTGCTCTTCTAACGCCACCATCATCAGTCTCATCTACCTTTCAAACCGGACTAATGCATGTTCATGCATGGATGCTCATCTAAACATCTTCTCTCGGTAAGTAACCAGCCCTGTTCATGCAAACTGCACACTGTTGACAAATACTGCTGACTTGTTCACCGATATCCCTCGTGAGGGCTCTGAGACGTCTTAAACGCAAGGCTGATACTTTGATGTGTATTCGAGGGGTCAGTCAGTCGGCCTTAATTTGTACACAGGATTACATGATTGTTATATTGATTACATCGAATTGCAAAGAATAAAACCAACAATTGAGCTGAAATGTTAGTGTTTTTAGCCTGTTTATGACAGTTGCAGTTCTGAATGGCTTCGGTAATCTTTATTTTCTGTAGAAAACGAAGTTAAATATCAATATTTCTAATGAAATCACAAAAAGTTTGTACACATGATTACATGACTGGCCGACCCCTCGTGTGTATTGAATAATAAGTGATAAGAAAATTCCAGTTCATATGCTCTGCGAACCTTTTAGGCCTACTTTATAACATCCAAAATATTGTGAGAATAATTACAATACACCATTGTTGTTCTGGAATGACGTTCAATATTGCGACAAGGTGAGTGTTAGAGGAAGGCACAATAAATGGCTACAATACGATTGTGAAAATAACTTAAATGCAGTTCAGGATTGTACTTTTATTGTGATGCCTGTCTAACAGTGAGTGCTTGTGTATGTGCTCTGTTATCGTTAAGTGAACGAATACCTGTCAGAAGTTCATAGGCACCTTTTGAAAGTAGACGAACTGTCGGCTTTGCGCAGTTTCCGATACTGTATCGCCGAATCTGCCTGTAGGCAAAACAACCACTCGGGGCAGTGAAGGTCTCCGCCCAGCTCTGCCAGGCTCTGCCGCAGGTGCGGGTCCAGGGAAGGGGTAGTGGGGGTAATTACCCGCTCCTCCCCCGCAGCTTTGTCTAATTTTGTCAACATTTTCGCAGCTGAGGGCTGAGCATCGTCATCCCTGGGCCAAGGTCGAATTTGACTCAAAATTGACTGATTCAATAGACCATTCCGCTAAAGCAAGAAAAGAGAAGAACCTGAATAAAGACTAAAGAATGAGTATGAAAAACCTAGGCTGCGACGCTTCTAAGATGCCCCCAGAATGCTTCCGGCGCCCATCCGGAGCCAAGCTTTCTCATACTCATCCTTAACTTTTTATTCAGGTTCTTCTCTTTTCTTGTCTTGGCGAAAAACTCTTTTCATAGCAACATCACTACATCTTTTTTAAATTCTCAAAAACTACCCCTACCACCCCTCTCTCGGAATGCTCCTGGATCCGCGCCTTGCTCTGGCAGCCTCAGCTCTCGGCCCGCACACACATGGAGCTGAGCGGGCCCAGTGCGGCGCAGCGCTCGTTACTCGCTCCATGCTGCTGCTGCTGCGGCTGCTGCTGCGGCTGCTGCTGCTGCGGCGGCGGCGGCGGCTGCTGCTGCTGCCGCTGAGGCAGCCGTTCATAAACATAATTGCGCGTCTTTTTATTTTCGGTCAAATTAGGGTAATTCTCTGGTTTACGAACACACGGCGCCCTAGCTGGAAGGGGCGGTGCTCATGGCATGGCTGTGCACGGCGTCCGACCTGAGCCCCGCCCCCTTAGGGCCACGCCGGGCCACGCCCCCTGGGGGGCTCCTCCTCCGGCCCCGCCCCGCCCCGCCCCGCTCGGCCCGTGGCGCGGGACCGTATCGTGCCAAATCGTGAACTTGCGCTGGGAAAAGTGTTCGCGAGGCCATCCTCAAGACTTGGTGTGGGGGCTGCTGCACCAGCGCGCCAACCCTATTCCCACTTCAATATAGAATCGTCGTCTTCAAAGACTTGCACAACTTTATTAGAAAGACTTTAAATGTCTAAGTGATTAGAAGCGACATAACTAGAATTCGTAACAATTTTATTCTACTTGATCACAAAATTGCTTCTAAATTATTATTAAATTGTTTTTGGTTCTAGTTTTGTATAAAGCTTAGTCTACCCAAACTTGCTTAGAAATTTGGAGTGAAAATTTTGTCGCTCCGAATTAAAAGCTTCTGTTCGCATACATCTTTGGTCGCAGCTTTATATCCCACCAGTTGTGATTCATGTGTTTTTTTTGTCTACTTCCCAGAAGAAATGGGGAAAAGAGGAGCATTAGGACAATTGTTTGCGGCCTTCTGCCCCCTTCCCCCTCCCCCTTCCCCTTTCCCCTCGCGGGTGCTCAGTGCAGATCCGTTGGCTGTCCTAGTGCTGCGCTGTCTGTGAACTGCAGCCGAACTTAATCCGTCGCCCGTGCAGTATTGTGGCACACTTTACGATGTACGTGTGGGCGGGTGAGAGAGACGGGGAGGGGGAGAGGTGCGAGCGACCTCCACGTGCGTGCTGCTCGCCACTACTGCACTGTTTGCAGTGCTAGGAGTCATAGCTTGTGACAGAGAGAGAGAGAGAGAGAGAGAGAGAGAGAGAGAGAGAGAGAGAGAGAGAGAGAGAGCATGTCGCGGAGGAAGTCACATGAGCCGCCCGCGTATAGCCGCCGCTATGGTTTCTCTCGTCGCATTCTCGTCTCTTTCTCTCTCATTAATGTCCCACTGTGTAGGCGTGCCTGGACGCGCGGCCACCCTAGTCACAGTAGTCACACAGCCGTCCTATCTGACGCGAGGATCGCTCTAGTAATGGCGCCCATTCAACACGCCTCGGGACACTCAGCGCCCGCGGTTTACCCTAGTTATGTGTGAATCGCACGAACTGCGAGGGGACTCCACTCTGCCGTATAGCTCGCATACCTGCGCTCTAAATGTCTAGTAACGTTTTTGTTCGGACTTACAGTAACAATTTTAAACATAACTAAAATTTGTAACAATTTTGTTCTATTTAATCACATAATTTTCACGCAATTATTTCTACATTGTCACAAAATTGTTACTCATTCTAGTTATTTTTAAAGTTGTTACTAAGTCCGAACAAAAAAGTTACTAGACATTTAGAGTGTGAGACCATATAATCCATATAATTCATATGATTTGCGGCTCGATTTGCGGCAAAGTTCCACATTTAACCAGTGTTATTTTTATTCGTATTGTGAAGCACTCTCTTTGCAATATGACATGGAGCATTTTTCTCGCATCGCAATGAATCGTGTTTGTATTTCAAAGAAAATGTTTTCCTTTAAGGATTACCATAGCTTGCGAAGCATTTTTTTCTTCGCAATGCAAACGATTTCTCTTGTAATGGGAAGAATAAAAGCCTTCGCAATTACAAAGAGAATCATTGTAATGCGTATGGTTTGTGGGTGAACCACATTCCTTGCCAACGGTTCTACAGAGCCGCCCGCTTTCATTTGTTCTCTGCCACGTCACGTTGTCAGGTTCCACGTCCCCTTTGCCTTTGTCACTGTGCGATGCGGGATGGGATGCACGGTATGGATCCCCATCCGATCCCGTTGACGACTAAAATGGCGATCTTTGACGCGTGCTCACACTGAAAGACGAGCAAAGCCCGCTGCCTGCCCCCAGACACCCTCCCCCACCCCCTCCCCCCCACCAACCCCCTGCCCGTCACTGTACGTTCCCTCGTCATATTACGTCTCGCGAGTACAGAGCGCCGTTCCTCAGGAAAACATATCGTAAATTATATTTTAATAGGGCATAGCCCGTAGCAGACTGGGACAGCCGAAGAGGCCCTCCTTCTCTTCCTTCCACCCCCTCCCTCCCTCTCTCTCTTTCTCTTTTCGGCTTCTTCCTCCCTCTCTCTTGCTCTCTCTTCCTCTCCATCCCTTTCCCTCCTTCGCCGCTCATCCTCGTCTCGCCACGCGGCACGTTGTGTCCGCATCAGGGCATCAGCAGCAAGTTTTGTGGTCCGGAAGTTGGTAGTTTGGCCACGGAGTGACACGGAGTGACACGGAGTGACAAGGAGTGGCGCGGAGTGACACCATATAACACATAAATCTTCAGCCTCCTCGCCCGCTTCTCGACAGTTCCTCGTGAAAATAGACCGCAGTGGATGTTTCTTTCCCCACCCATCCCGCGCCCGCGGAGCGGCGAGCCATATGTGGCGCTCTGTGTGGCCCACATCCGCGCGCCGTGTAGTATCGCGCGCGCCGCCATTTTGTTTTGTTTTGTGTTGTTTTTATTTTTTTTTTTTTTGCTTCTAATCGGATGGCCGCGATGCAGCAGTATATGCGTGTACATGTGTGACTGGAGAATGAATCAATCGAGGCCATAACACATGTTTGTTTTATAGGCGCGTTGTTGTCCGCCCGTTTTACATGGTCGTTAGCCTGGTATACTATACCGCGTTGAGCACCCCGCCCCGCCCCACCCGGCCCCGCCACGCCACCCCCCGCCCCTCTGGCTGCACCGCGTCGCGTCACCTCGCCTAGCCGTCCCTGGCCTGCATGGCATTCTCTGTGCGCGGCTTGAGAGAATGGCAGCCCTGTCGGCCGCCATGTTGGCTGACCTGCACTCGCCATGCAAGTCTCTCTCTCTCTCTCTCTCTCTCT
>CABIKL010003594.1:0-10736 GCA_902196195.1 Aptinothrips rufus | reverse complement strand
CCCCCCCCCCCCCCCTTTCCTTGTGATCCGGCCAGAAAGACCAACATCAACACTAGAAACAAGCTGAAACAAATCTGAAGTTCTTTAATACCTTATCATGTGCCATTGCAGGACTTCAAAGAAATCTTTTATAAAATATATTTTCCTTTTCGGGGGAAATAATTTTTAAATTCGAGCTGCTCCCTATGCTTTCCCACATATCTCTCAAGTTTATTTACAATTTTGACCGTTTGCAATTTACATTGCAGCCAACACTAGAGGCAGAAAAGATTGATATCCCAATATCAAAGACATTCATTCAATTGGCTTCAATGAGGTTTCAAGGAAATTGTCAAAAATGTAAAAAATGAAGCACGCCTACGATACGTTGTCTTTATGATTATTTTTTGTTTCAAACACCTTATCAAGATTTTCTAAAGTAGTTCGTCACGACATCACTGCTTTGCTTTTCGTATCAGCATCATTCAGATTTAAAATCCACTCCATTGTGCCGGTTTCGTAAAAGAATCGAAGTCGACTGACATTCAAGAATTGATGGACTGCGTGATGAGACAAGTGTTGCCGTCAAACAATGTGTCGTTAGTTTTGCGTTCAACAAATCATTCGAGTTAACTCATTGGTACGTCTCAACTATGAAGCGTCTACTGGTTGGTGATATGAGGCTCGTCGCCTCTATCTTAATTTTTGCCTTTTTATTATGATATTTTTTCCGAGATTGGAATCTGGCAAGCCTTACTACGCTTATGTATTTCAAAGAGCTGTATTTATTCCGTTCTGGCTTGGGTGCATTTTGGTTCTTTATCCGTCTTCGGCGGGAAGATATGGCACTTTAACAGAGAGATAAGGTTATTTTCTGGACCTCTTACAAAGTGTTCCATACGCCGTTCCTAGCTGTTCCATACAAAAATTTTGAATAATATTGTAGGCCTTCTTTTGATATTTCTTCTCATTGGCTTCAATCTCAGTAGTGCTGTCACCGGAATATGTTGCACCTTACTCTTACTCGTGTGTTTCAGGACTCCCACAGCCTCTGAAACAATACCTAACATTCCAAAATGGAAACTTCTAAGGAGCCAATCAGTGTGCGTATTACTCGCATGAACAATATTGTTATGGGTCGAACACCTAAGAGCCTATTAAGACGTGAAGGTTTGATTGATTCATTGCTGCTCCTTTATGATGAATGTAACAATGACACCATGAAAAAGGACCCCAATATTGCTGCTTTTGTTGATAAATTTCGCTCTCCTGTGAATGAAATCCGTAGTATGCGTGTAAATATAAGTGATTTTGAGGCAAAAAAAGTAATTGGACGGGGGCACTTTGGAGAAGTTCACCTGGTCAGGGAAAAGCAGACAGGAGATATCTATGCTATGAAGACTTTGAGGAAAAATGATACCCTTGGCAACAAACGTGCTTATTTTGAGAATGAGAGGGATATAATGGCCACAGCAAGTTCTTCATGGATCACCTTTCTACAGTATGCGTTTCAAGATATGCATAATTTGTATATGGTCATGGAATTTCATCCTGGTGGTGATTTATTGGCTCTCATTGATCGATTTGGAGGTCGTCTTTCAGAAGAATTTGCAAGGTATGAAGGAACATTTTTATCAATACTGACAAAACAAGTTAGTCAATGCACTCCGTAATTCACAAACTATTCTTCAATATTTTTTCTTCCAACTTTAACACGTGTTGCATGTGTCAGATATAACTAAAGTCTGAATTTAATCTAGGAAGCAAATTTGACCCTAATCTTATATTTTGTGGCTTCCACTGTAGAAAGTCACATTCATGTATAGAGTTGCAATAAGTTGTATTTTTAGTGTTTACTCTTAAAGTTAATCTAAACATTTTTTTTCACAACTCTTGCAGGTTCTATCTAGCTGAAATCATATCTGCAATCCGCAGTCTGCATCAAATGGGATATGTCCATCGTGACATTAAGCCAGATAATATTTTATTAGATCGTTGTGGCCACATTAAGCTTGCAGACTTTGGTACTTTCAGTTCCACTTTTTATTCTCAAATTTGAAATTTGTTCAACCTCTGACTATTTCTTAAATTTCTTAAATCATGTGCAGGTTCATCAGCCAAACTGTCCGGTGCTGGAGTTGTGCAGGCTCAGATGCCTGTTGGCACACCTGAATATTTGGCTCCTGAAGTTTTGCAAGCTATTGAGGCAACTGAAGGGAAATCCAGGGACAAATCGACCAATTGTCGTTCACCGGTGGCACATCCTCTACCATCCTATGGTGCTGAGTGTGACTATTGGTCCCTTGGAATTGTAGCTTACGAAATGGTTGTTGGTAATACACCTTTCAGAAGTGACAAGCTTGCTACGACATATCAATATATTCAATCACACAAAAAGCACTTCAAGTACCCAGATGATATTGAAATATCTAATGGTGAGTCAACTATGTACCTCTACATTAGTTTTCAAATATTCAAATATTTCTGTCTGGTTCTTGGGCATTAATCCCATCTCAGTTGTCATATAGTATCTGTCAAATTTTATTTAATATTAAAATACATAATCTTTGCAGATTTTAGGAATATGGTTTCGGGTTTATTAAGTGATGTCAATTCGCGACTGACCTACGACCACTTGATCCAACACCCCTTTTTTGTTGATGTTGATTGGTTGTCCTTGAGGGATATAGTTCCGCCTCATGTCCCAGTTGTGAATGGAGAAGATGATACTTCTAATTTTGTAGAATATGAAAGAAACCAACCTGCACCTTCGATCGAAAGTTTCAAATCTCACAAGGGCTTCTCTGGTAGAAATTTACCTTTTGTCGGATTTACATATGCCAAGGATCCATCAACCACATCAAATTCAAATGTTACTGTTGATCCCCATCTGGAGAGAAAACTTGATGCCAAAAAAAGGGAGATTCATGGTCTATTGGTGTGTATAACAATCTTTACACTTTTGTTTTACCCCCTCCTGTCTTTATCTTTGGAATTCTTTAGTTTAAAAAATAATGTAGTTGGACTTTTAGTGTCACAATAGTGTTATAAATCTCATCCCTTCTTTTTGTGTTCTTGCAGTCCAAAATCCATGCATTGGAAGGAACGTCAGGACGTAAAAATCAAGATGTTGAAGCTTTGGAGAAAAGGGCAGAGAATGCAGAACAGCGCTTGAAGTTGATTGAACTGGACAGATCACGTCTTGAGGCTGAGCTGGCCCGCTCTAGATCAGAACAGCAATCGTTGCGTCGAGCACTTGATTTGGAAATGCAAGAAACCAAAAATATGGAAGCAAGAGCAATGGAGCTGATCAAAAGTGCGAAAGAGAAATGGGACAGACTGTATGCTAAGGAACACAAGGAAAAGGATAAGAAGATTGAACAGTTAACAGATCAACTAACTGCCTTAAACACTGCTAACAATGGGCTTCTATCTAAAGTTCACAGAAGAGATAAGGAACTAACTCAGCTCAGAACTGAAGTTTCAAATTTGCAAGATTTGGTGAAAGGATACAAGGAAAACATGGCAAAAACTAGACAGTCTCAAAGAGAGAGTGTATTGGATGTGCAAAGTCGTTTGAGTCAACTTGCTGCAGAAAGTCAGAATCAACTCTCTGATCTCCAAGCCAAATTTGATACCGAAATGCGTAAATTTGAGCACCAGAATATTCAGTCTGAGAAAAAATGTCATGAGCTAGAGAAAGCACTAGGGCAAGCTCGACTGGAAGTTAAGTCTCTTAATGGTCAGTTGGAAGAAAAGAATAAACAACTTGATAGTATTGGACAGTCTCACATTACTGAACTTGAGAGGAAGTATCGTAATGGCTGCCCCAAATGTACACATTGGCAGGAAAGAATTGCATCTCTTGAATCTGAATTGAGTGAATCTGTAATGTCCTTTGAACAGCATGAAACTACAATTGCAGAACGAGAGGTAAAACGAGATGTTGAGTTTGACAAAGTTTGTCAGGAGAAATCTGAAATTGAAAAGCGTTTGCAAAACTTCATTTTCAAAGAAGAAGAAAGCAAGGAAAAGCTGCTATCTTTGGAAAAGCTAATGCAGTCTTTGGAAAAGAGTATAGCCAGTTTAGAAGACGAAAATTCCAAGCTCAGAGAGCAAAATGCTTCACTTGCTAAATGTAAACGCCGCTCATCAATTGGTGCAAATGTTGCTATGGTGTCACCCAGAGCCTCTTCTACCACAACAGTGACCACAACTACGATCGTGGCTGCTCAAGCTGCAGCAAGCCTGGAACCTATCTGCAACGGGAAGGAGGTGAAGAGTTTGAAATTATTATGGATCTAGTAACTTCTCTTTTGAGGTTCAAACATTTAACAGGTATGATTTATTTCCAGATCGAGGAAAACAATCTGCAGTTACAAGTTATGGAGGCAAATGCATTAAAATTGGAGTCTCAGTTGGACAAAGCCAAAGAAGCAGCTATACTTGAGCGTCATGCTGCTCAAGCAGCTCGCACTGATTTGTGGCGCAAAGAGAAAGAGTTGGCTGATACCAAACTTGATCTACGTATCGCTCAGCGTGAAATAAAATCTTTGGAAGAACAGTTGAATAAACTGAAGGTTTGTATTTGTGTTCTTTCATTTATATCTTGTTTCCAACAATGCTTTTCTCTTTTGAAGTTTTCTGTCTGGTTTTATATTAATTTTTCTTTATTATGTCCTTTAGAATGAGAAGAAAAAGAGAGAGGAAGACATCAAGAAGGATAAAGAGTCACAGAAAGCTGACAAAGATAAAATATCTCAGTTAACACATGAGCTTGAAAGAGCTCAAGCAGATCTGAAACAGAATAAATTGTCTTCATCTCACCTAACAGATGCCTTAGCTTCCTATAAATCTGACCTGACAGTCAAAGAAGCCAAGATCAAAGAACTGGACCTAGATCTAGTAGCTGCAAACAAACAGATAAAGCTTTTGGAGTTGCATGTTCAGAAGACTGATGAAACTTGTCAAGAATTGAGGGATGAGAAGAAGAGAATACTTCGACAGGTAAATGTTTCTTCCATTAAATATTTTTTATTCTTTGCCTCTTAATATGTTGGTTTTCAAACATATATATATTGTTGTTGAATGTTACAGCTTGATGAAACTCAATGCACTCTCCAACGACTGGAAGTGAATAGCAATGTTCTAAAAGAAACATGCTCTATGCTGGAGGAACAACTTGAAGATTTTGAGAGATTGACTTCAACCCATGAAGCTAAAGAAGCTCGCCTTCAAGAGGAATGTTCTAAGTTACATGTGAGTTATACTTAAACTGTGCTCTACTTCAGTCAGTTTGTTCAAAGCTTTCATTATCTTGTCTTATTTATTCACTCATACATCAGGCCGATTTGGAAGTTACCCAGAGTGAGATACGTGTTGCTAAGCAAGCTGTGAACGAAGAGAAATCTCTCCGTTTGCAAGCTGAGTCTCGTGTCCAGTCTCTGGAAATTCAATTAGAGGAGTCAAAGGGAGCTCTCACTCAAGCACGTGAACAATCTACTGAATATAAGACTTTGGCTGAGCGTCTAACTGAGCAAATGAACTCATCAGAAGAACAGGCATCACAGCTAGAGGTATCTCTGCACTCAGCCCAACGTGAAGTAGCTAATCTTCAAGCAGAAGTTATTGGGTTGAAAGAAGAAGTGGCTACACAACTCACACGAATCCATACATTGAAAGAAACAAACCACAGGTTTGTTATTCATAGTGAATTTTCGTTTTTAACATTATATTATACATTTTATTTGAATTATCACATTTTGGCTTCTTTTTCTAAAGATTGGATCAAGAACTCGAAGAAAGTGTTGAGGAAGAAAGGGCACTTTTAGAGCGAGTTGAAAGGCTCCAGTCAACCATTGCTGAAATGGAGGCTTGTCATGCTCACCGCCAGGTAAAGAGCGATGCCACACTTCAGCAACAAGCGAAGCTAATCGACTATCTGCAGAGAAAGCTTGAGGAGCAAGGACGCCGCAAAAAGACACTCACAGATAAATTATTTGGGAAAAGAGACAAGGAAAATCAGATGAACAGTGCCAACATAATAAATGCTGGGTAAAAGTCCGAATTTGCAAATATCAAATCAATAAGTATAATATAAAATTGTTTAATTTTGTTCATTAAAGTGTAATTTTTCCTGTTTTATTAGGATGAAAGAGTTGGAATCACAACTGCTTCATGAACGTAAAAAGGTACAGAAATTAACAGAAGAGATAGTTCGATCGTCTTGCCGGGGTTCGAAAAGTTCAAGTTTGGAAAAGGAAAAAGAGAAAGGTAGCTCTCATTTATCTGAGCCCGAAATTTTGTCACCTACTGCTGCTAAGCATCTAGTACTCTCTCCAGGATCCCAAACAACCCAGAAACAAGCTTCACTGCAACGAATGCATCACAACATTCCACACAGGTGAAATTAGTTCTGTTCCATGAGTCATGTTGTGACATGAAGTAAAAATGTTTTCTCTACTCAATTTTATTTTTCAGGTTTGAAGTTAAAATGATAATGCGGTCATCTAAGTGTGCAGCTTGTCAAGATGGCTTGCCATTTGGGCGCCAAGCAGCCATGTGTATGGAATGTGGAATTGCTGCGCATCATCGATGCTCTGCCTTCTTACCTTCTACATGCGGACTCCCTTCAGGCTTCGCTCGCCACTTTTCCCAAAGGTGGAAAAAGTCTAGGGAAGAGGAGACTGTGGCTTGTGGCAGTGATGCACCCATTTCCTCTGCAGTTAATATGGAAGGCTGGATGAAACTCCCTACGTAAGTTTCTGCTCAACTGAAGTGACTTTAATGAATCTTGTATGGTGTAGTCTTTCTTGCATTAAAAAACTTGATATTCATTAAATCAATTGTAGCCGAGGTAACACATGCTGGGAAAAACGTTATATCCGACTTGCGGGAGGAGAAATTCTTGTGTTTGCTCACGAACCTGGTGCTGGTCCTGGCTCAGCCCATATGTCCCCTATTGAACGCTTCCAGCTCTGTCCCGCTGATGGCATTGCCACTGTTAGCTCAGCAACTCAAGCTGAAGTGGCGGGCACTGCCAAATCTGATATTCCATTCATTATTAAGGCAAGTAGAGTACATTCAGGTGCATGCATTGATGACAAACTTGGATGAGTTTTGGTTTTGTTTTTCTGAGCAACTTGTATTACAGGTGGAAGTGACACCTCGCACTACTTGCTGGCCTGGCTCAAGCCAATATCTGATGGCTTTGAGCACCAATGACAAAGAGAAGTGGATAGAAGCTCTGAGAGCTGCCATCAGAGCTGGTGGATCCACTAAAGAAAACTCTGCAATCGACATAAGTAGGCGTTATTGTGGCCAAGTCATGGTACGGCTTCCTCATGAAAACAAGCTGGACATTTCATGCATGATGCATGTCACTAATCAGGTTTGACAAAGATCAATTTTACTTTATTCTCAATTATTATTTTCAATTCATTTTTGAAAATTACCAACTGAAAATTCCATTTTAAGGTAATCATATTTGGAGCTGAAGAGGGTCTATTTTCATACCATCTAGAAAAAGAGAAACCAAAGCCAATTAAAATTAATGGCGTTGGAGCAGTTTATCAAATGGCTGTCATGTCGCACCTTGGACTTGTGGTGTTGATTGCTGGTAAAAATAGGGAATTGGTTTTCTGTGAATATGGACAGCTCAAAGCTTGTGCTGAGGCTGCCGAGTGCACGCAAGCATCTCTCATGACCAAATCCGTATTCTCGGCTCATGGAAGTAGTACCAATGTTGAGCATTGTTTCCAATTGCTAGCGAGTTCCAAACCTACAGAGTCTGCAACAACTGCTGACATTTTGTGTGCTGCGTCCACCAAGAGATTATTGTACGTACAGTGAGTTAACTATGGAAGAGGAAACCTTGGCTATAAGAGACAATGTGGGTTTATTGTGCATTGAATCTACTGTTAGAGTTATTTATCATTTTCTTTTCTCCCTTTGTTTAGAATATTTAAATGGAATCCATCAAGTGGAGCCAGTTTCCAGTTGCTCAAAGTTTTGGAAACACAGGAACCATGTAGCTGCATTCTATTGACACCACATTCCATAATAGTGGGATGTAACAAATTCTTTGAGATTGATGCTCAAGATTTTTCTGTTGAAGGTACATGTACTGTCTGCTCATTTCAGCGGTTTCATCTTCATAGGCTAGCAATAGTATTCAATTCAACTAAATGTGGATTCCCCTTGCAGACTTTCTTGATGCATCTGACAAATCGTTATCTCACCTCATCACTGTTGCAAAGAAGACCAACAGCTTCCCATCTGCAATCCTAGATGTTACTGTGTCTGGGAGCCGCTGCTCTCCTGAATATCTAGTATGCTTCCATGAAGTTGGAGTGTTTGTTGACCAGTATGGACGACGTTCTCGAGAAGATGATATCAAATGGGGCCATGTGCCCTTTGCATTCGGTAATTTAAACCACTTAGGATTTGAAAAAATAAAATTAATTATGAAAATGCTTACTTTATTTCATCTTTATTTCAGCTTATCGGAAACCATTCCTATTTATATTCCACTTTGCATCAGTGGAAGTCATGAGGCTTTCTAATACAAGTTTCACACGGAATCTGAATGAATCAGGTTCAACAATAAGCGAATGTCCACCATCATCTGTGATAGAATTGAACAACCCTCAATACTTGGGTAATACTGTTGCTCCTGGTGCTGTGTATGCAAGTAATATTCCAGCAAATGGCGTAGAAGTTGTACGGATTGAAGGAGTGCTAGCGTGCCCAGATGAGCTCGGTTATAGTTGCTCCAGTCTTGACACAGCCTCAGATAACAGGTATGTACTTTTATTTTATTTTTAAATTCAGATATGTTTATTTTTTCAAAGAATTGGAGAGATTTTATAACATTGTCGCATTTGTATTAAAAAGGGAAATTTTGCTTTTCCACAGGGATGGAGAAATCATTTCAGAAGTTCGTGAAACTGCTGAATTCAGTTTCACATCATCTATAGTTCAGAGCCTTGATGAAGGGTCTGAAGAAGAGACGGACGATGCTAGAAGTACCAGTCATCTGGGCAGTGACACCCAATCGTCAAGTCATAGCGACACACAATCTAGGCATGTACATTTTAGAAATGGATCTGGTACAACCCGTCATACTGCAATGTGAGTCACTGAGATGCTGGTCTCTAATTGGCCTTCTAGATTGTTGTCTGATCTGAAATGGCTATAATATAGTTGTGATGTGATTAATTGCCAATACTTGCCTTCATTTATTCATTATCTGTACTCTGTAAACCATTTTTAAGCTGTGACCTATGTTATGTTATTATTATCCAGTATCATGAGTATTTTAGGATGTATGCGTTTGATGTGCTGGCCAGCATTTGCTTTACCCTGTCACTTTTAAGGTTCAGTGCATTTTTAAGGTTCCCATCCCATGTCTAAGGTTTTCAATGAAATTATTTAATTTTATTTTAAAAAAATTGTTTTTTCAGTACTTTGACACACTTTGCATATGTATCATATCTTAGGGATCGTACGACATAAGTTTGACAGCTTGTATTGGAGCTGGCTGTTTTCCTGTTTTGTAATATGTCATAGTGTTCTGCAACAATTTACTGAAATGGAACGAACAATTTTAATTAGTCACTGTGTTACCCTTGATTGCAAAGGAATGGTTCTGTCATTTGCTTCTACTACAAAAATAAAATTTGCCATGTAATAATACTTTTATTTTATTTCATCCTAATGCAAGCATCCTTTCAATAAAAGCAAAACCCATTGTTCAAGAAAGCTGAAATTAAATTCAATTTGCTTTAACTCTCACATAACTCATGTAATTTGCATAGTGAAAATGCTGACAATCATGTCGTGTCTACACGCATAATATATGGAAAGCAGATCTTTTAGCCTGAAATCCGAGCTGGAGATACAACTTGGAAGACACCGAGGCTATTAATCTTAAAATATTCGGTGGTTTGCAAACAATGGCGAAATAAGATTGAAAGGAGACGGAGAGACTGCCCCTATCGCAAGCTGCGTTCAAAATGTAGCATCTCAATTAAATGCATGAAAGCTATTAGAACTTGTTCTGCCCGTTGGCATTCCCTCGCGGCGGAGATCGCTGCATGCGGCTGCCTTGCTGATTACCCTCATCTTGTTGACCCCCTTGCTGTTCCATCAACCTCCCTTGAGGGTGGTGACCCATGCTGTCTTGCTGATTACCTACTTGGTCCTGCTGTCCTTGCTGTCCCTGAGGAAGTTGGCCCATGTTGCCTCCCTCCTGCCCGTTGGCATTCCCTTGCGGTGCAGATCGCTGCATGCGGCTGCCTTGCTGATTACCCTCATCTTGTTGACCCCCTTGCTGTTGCATCAACTTCCCTTGAGGGTGGTGACCCATGCTGTCTTGCTGATTACCTTGGCCCTGCTGTCCTTGCTGTCCTTGAGGAAGTTGGCCCATGTTGCCTCCCTCCTGCCCGTTGGCATTCCCTTGCGGTGCAGAACGCTGGCTGCCTTGCTGATTACCCTCATCTTGTTGACCCCCTTGCTGTTGCATCAACTTCCCTTGAGGGTGGTGACCCATGCTGTCTTGCTGATTACCTTGGCCCTGCTGTCCTTGCTGTCCTTGAGGAAGTTGGCCCATGTTGCCTCCCTCCTGCCCGTTGGCATTCCCTTGCGGTGCAGATCGCTGCATGCGGCTGCCTTGCTGTTTATCCTGATCTTGTTGACCTGCTTGCTGTTCACCTTGCTGTTCCATCAACCTCCCTTGAGGGTGGTGACCCATGCTG
>CABIKL010003593.1:0-10737 GCA_902196195.1 Aptinothrips rufus | reverse complement strand
GTGGAGGGGGAATACACTATTTGATGCTTGGCGGGTGGTGGGGGGCTTCTTTTGGATTGCGCCCGGCAGGCATCGGGCGACCGATGCTCCGCTGCATCTAAAGGGATACCTTAGGCTCGCCGTGTATGGTCCTATACCAAAAGCATGGTGAGGTTAGGTTATTTGCCTTACGAAGGGGAGGAGAGGGGGTCAAATAGGGTCCAATGTTGTCTTGCGCAATTTATAGACGACCCCTTGATGGATGAACCTCCAGAGTAGCAACACCAAAATGTGCCTGAAATACTCGAATTTCAGCAATAACAAACACGCCGTTTAAAGTGGGGCTCTTAATCTCTCGCTGAGATACGGCCCCTGCTTGCTAACCGCTGCGAGATAGAGCTCGCTTGAGAGAAGTTCCGATATACTAGTGGTTTCCATGGGCCGGCGCGAGGGAGTGGCGTGCTGGTGTAGACGATGAGGAAATAAAAAGCGTGAAGACGATAGGACAGAATAAGGATGAAATTCGATCAGCCCTGACGGGACACACACTCGCGAGAACGGTGAGGACTGGTCGCTGGCTGCTTGGGGTGTTGTAAGATTCAGAGCTGCTGCTGCTCACAAGATTACAAAGTTCTCCTGATCGCCGAGCCCACCCTCTTAATGGGTGGGAAGGAGGGCTGTTCAAATTAAATCACGCCATTGTCGTCAAGAGACGCCTCCCCCATCCGTGCGGCTGTTTGTGCTTTCCTTTTCATTTCCCACAGGGGCTGGAGAGTAGAGAGAGAGGGGGGGGGAGATAGATAGAGAGAGAGAGAGAGAGAGAGAGAGAGAGAGAGAGAGAGTAATGAGGAGGAATAGGAGGGGAGAGAAAGGGGAATGGGGGATGGGGGTTCAACGCCGCCATCATCCTTTATTCATCAGCGTAATGTAAGCCCCCCCCCCCCCAATTTGCCTTACTCCCATCATCGGGAACCACCAAGGTAAGCTAAATAGGTCCAGGTAGAGCTGAAATAAGCAAGTTGTGAGCTCAGGGTACCAGAGCTGCCAACCAACCACGTCTGCAGCCACTGCACATGCACGTCACCCCATACTCATAGTTCTCTCAACTACCGCACGGTCATACTTTATAGTGCATTTTTGGGCTGCGCTTTAAATGTTTCAGTACATTTGCCTTGAATTAAGAAAATGCAGTTGGAGTCGTAGATGCAATGTACAAGTAAATGTACTAAAATATCTCAACTTCATGAAAAATCAAGTCCGCGGTTTTCTGGGTGCAGGGGGACACACGCGCGTCGCCGGACTAGAAATGGTTTAGTCAAGTCAGGGATGAATCCATACGGCGAGGAGAATGAAGTTTGAAGCAGCATGCGGACCCTCCAACCTCGTGCTAGCCCGACCGTAGCCCGGCCTGGCCGCCTAGCCCTCTCCACCGCGCGCTCCACCGCCTGACGGAAGCCGCATAGGCCGTCCCGCCAGACGCGAGTGCGGGCGGGTTGCCTATCGCAGCCCGAGCCAGGCGCGCTGGGCTGAGCGAGCGATCCCAAGCTGCCCTTGTGCTCCGCTGTGTTCTGACCTCTCTACTTAATTTCCGCGCGATCTTCGCTTCTTTTAGCCCGCACTGTGATCAGTGTGTGGGCCGTTCACGAATTGCGTAACGCATTTAACCGGGGGCGAGGGTATGAGGATGAGTAATGAGATTCAAATGAAATCCATTCGTCGTTAAATGCGGTCAATATCGGGGAGGAAACTGACGTTATGCATGTCGATAAGCGGAAAAGGCGTCGAAAATTTGTCAAAATCGCGTTACGTAATTTCTAACGGCTTCTTGTATGGCCGGTGTGCTTTCTTTTTAAATTCTTGTTTACTCAATGGCAGTTCTGGAAGCCTACTTTTACTCCCAGTTTTCTGCGATCTCAAGGACTCTCCGTCTGCACAGTCGATCAGCAACAGGTCAGATTGATTTCTCCGACCAGTTTGGCTTCCGCACCTCGTAGTGGTTTTCCTCTTTTCTCCATAAATTTTTAATTTTTACTTTGCGTGGGCTTTCCGGTGAGAGCGTTTGCAAATCAACCCGCAGAGTGGAACCCAATAGACCGCTGGCGGCAGTGTGATGTGGGTGAGGAGGCGGGGCGAGGCGGGGTGAGGCGGGGCGTGGAGGGGAGCGGTGGGCGCGCCATAGAGCGTCACCATTGTTTACAATGCGAGGGGCTCTGCAAGCATACCCCGCTATGGGCGCTGCCGGCGAGACTCTCAATATGGGGCGACGCGCTTTATCCGATGACCCACGAAATCGATCGAGGGAAATAATTATATTATGAACGTCACCGTCTTCCTGTTCTATGAACGGAATTCGTAGGCGTCAAACATAAATACATTTCGGGCGAAAACGGAGACTTTCTGCGACTGTAGTGTCCAACTCGTGACTCCCGCGCCTGGGAGGGACAGATACTCTCTAAATGTCTAGTAACTTTTTTGTTCGGACTTAGTAACAATTTTAAACACAATTAACTGGTAACAATTTTGTAACAATGTAGAAACAATTTTTATAAAAATTGTGTGATCAACTATCACAAAATTATTACTAATTCTAGTTATGTTTAAAACTGTTACTGAGTCCGATCAAAAAAGTTACTAAACATTTAGAGTGCAGTGGAGGATAGCTTACCTTGCAGGCGGGCGGCGACACGGGCTTGTGCTCGGTCTGCAGCTGCAGCTGCTGCTGCAGCAGGGTCTTGCAGCTGGCGCCGCTGCTGTTGCTGCTGTTGCTGCAGCTGCTGCTCGTGCTGGTGATGTGGCTCAGCCCCGCGCTCAGCCCCGCGCTCAGCCCCGCCACCAGCCCCGCACCCAGCCCCCTGGCAGGGTCACACGGCTTCCTGCGAAACGACAGCGTCGGGGTCAAGGTCAAGGGTCATGGATTCGTAAGGTCAAGTTAATGTCCAGACTTGAACACTATTGAAAGAAAAAAGGTTAGACCTATAGGAAAATTTCAAGGTATTGTGCTAGGTTAGTGCTACTCACTGCAGTATCTGAGAAGCCGCCATGTCTCCTCATGTGTCTCCGTGCCATGGGGCTGCGCCTCGGGCTGCGCGGCAGGACGGGCTGACACTGCCGAGCGAGTCCTGGAACACAGCAACTAACACTCAAACCACTGGCACGGTCGTGTTGGCCACCGCCTGGTGTACAATCCAGTTACCTTTTGCTTCCATAAGGAAGCATACTGGAATGATTTTTACAGTCTTATACGTATGTGACACTTGAAAAATCAATTCGGGTACTGAGGTTTCAAATTCCTCAAGGCAAACCCAAATGAATTCAATTCACGTATGTCAAGTGTGAAATATTTTTTTTCGTTTTACGAAAACGCTTCGGATAATGTTAGAAGACGACATGTTTACTATAACGTCTTCTTTAGTCACCGATGTTTTAAAATTAAATTGGTCGTCACTTGACGAATTATTCGTCCCAAGTGGGGTGAACATGATGATGAAAAATGTGAAGACGGACGCGTCTACGGCGTTTTGACAAATGAGTCATAAATTATGGTCTAGGCCTACTAATGATAATTAAGCGTCTAAAAACTCGCAAAAGAAAGATTTAGTCAATGTATATTTTGGGCAGTGATGAAAGTATCTTGCACTCGACTTTGCATTGTGACCTAGTTTTTGCTTGAGTTTTTGGGACTGCGCAATAACAGCCACCTTCTCGATTGCGATGCGGCGTGCCAAAGCGATGAATTAATAAAGGCCGTGTCTTTGAGTGCTCGCCGCGCGATTCGATGAACGAAGAACAAAAGACTGGCAGTGAGCTGTGGAGAGGGCTCAGGAAGACGAGGGTTGACAGGTGTAAATAAAGGTGCGAACATGTCTGCGACCGCGCGACCTCAAACTCGCCCGCGTTACGGCCAAGGTCCTTACAAAGTATTAGCGCGGAGTGTACGAAACGTAACAGACTTTAAAATAATGTTACTCAACGGACGGTTCGCTATAAAAAATTTTGAGAGCAGGTTTATTCGTTACTAGGATAAACGCAAGATTGCCTTCCTGGGTTGATAATTCTCTCGGACCGTGGGGGCTGCCACTCTGGTAGTTCGTTGTACACGTATACGAAGTCGGTAATACTTGTTAATACTTAGACGATAACTGGTTCGTTTCGTGTAAAAACACCCAAAAGTCTCAAATTTTGCGATATATTGTCAAATTTTCTCAATATTTTGCAACATTTTGTCGGAGTTACCTTGGTATAATACACAAGAATAATTAGTGGCAGCCCCTTCGTCTCGGACGGCTCGATCAAAAGTAGGGGCTCTCTCTAACCGATGGAGGAGGTTCTCCTTCTTCTCCCGCTCGGGTCAAAATTAACTTACCCGGAGGAGTCACACATCATTTTTTGCAGTGTTTAATTTTTTCTGCGCTCGTCATTATTTAATGGCTGTACAAAAATGCGCAGTGCCTCCTGAGGGCGCCCGGCTTGCCACGACTGGCTTTGTTTGCCTTTGCATCCAAAAGGAAACTATTCCGCCGGGGCTATCTCTCGCACAATACTCACAAAGTTGATTGCCCGCGCGGCACAACAAAACAACCCCCGGCCTCCACCCCCACCCCCACCCCCCGGCCGGTAGGTCGCGCCGCACGCGCGACAAGCTATCGTCGTGGGACTGGGCAAGGTGGGCGCGTGGCACGGGGGAGCAGGTGGCGGGCGGGGCGGGGCGCGGTGGGGCGGGGCGGGGCGGGGCGGGACTCAGAACACGTGGCGCCTTCCCACACAGGCAGGGCTAGCTTCGTCGCGCACGGGGCAGAAAAAGGTACTCCAGCAGACAATCGCGAGCAGCGAGGTAAGCACGATACGTACGTCCTATGCTGTGCACTGAGGGCTGCTGCGGGACGTCTGGGGATAGGCTTACATTCACAGCCTGCTAGAAGTGACGGCGCGGCTCTCTTCGGACGTGCTTTTGAAGGGAGTGCCGCTCTCCGCGCGGCTACGGCCAACCCCGCCCCGCTACGCCACGCCACGCCACGCCACGCCACGCCACGCCACGCCACGTCCGCGCCCTGACCTTCCATTGAAAAGGGGCGCGGTAAGTATATCGTGCACCTGCCGCGCGCCACCCACCCCTATAGCCGCCGTGCTCCCCAAAACTACCCCCTCCCCTTCCGCCCCGCGCCGTCAGCGACCGAGCCGGCGCGGCGTGGCTCGGCGTGGCGTGGCGCGGCTCGCTGTGAACTTTGCCCGATGTGCGGTGAGCCCGAGGCAGTGGGGGCGGGTCGAGTGTAGGATGATGCCAGGGCGGCGTGGGGCGGCGGGGAACGTGCCGGCGTTGGGCATCGCGCGCACCGCCCGGGGCGAGGCGGCCAGGAGGCGGCCAGGAGGCGGCCAGGAGGCGGCCAGGAAGCGGCCAGGAGGCGGCCAGGAGGTGGCCAGGAGGTGGCCAGGAGGCGGCGCACTGGTGTCGTGTGGGTGACAGGGGTGGGGCGCTGGGGCGCGCGGCGCATAGGCGACACGGAAATTAATCGGAGAGGACCTCCTACACCTACAACAACGCACGGTGAGACGCAGGTGACTCTCGTACTGACCTCATCAATATGTAAAACATTGAAATCCAAAGCCTCATACCTGAGTATTTTTCGGTTCAATTTGACTGATTGTGAGGTTAATTTACCGGAGGTTGATTTGACGTGTATTTTATCCGCTACACCGTCCTCTGTTTTGATACGGGGCCCCACTTTGCAGGGCCGGCCGAGAGCCGCTCACAGTGTTTTGTTTCGCTGGAACACGTATTATGTAGGTACGGAAGGGCGGAGCGGGAGCGGTGCTATTTCGCGGCGCTGTTATTCCACAGTGGGCCGGCAGGGGACCACGTGGCCTCCGGCCTTCGACTCGCTCTCGCGGCGGACAGGGTGCGGGCAGGGCTACGCGCACCGCCCCTACCGCCCCCGGCCCACAAAGTGAAAAGAAACACCAGAATTGGGGAGACTTCCCCGAGAAAGACGGGTAAAGTAAGGTTAGCTTCGACATTTTTGGGGCTCGTTTTGAGGGTTATGTAGAAATGCGTTTTAGAGCGTTGTGATCATTTTGATATAGCTCGCAAAATGTGTCCAAAAAATTCCGAAACTGCGCTGTAGCTCCTCCCATGCTTCTCGGCAAGAAGTGCACCCCATTTCACACCCACATTCTGCGCCGAGCCCAGGCCCAGGCTAGGGACGCCCGTGGGAAGTGCACTGTCAACAGTTTAGTCATCACTTTGACGACAATTCCATGGCTATAGTTATTTTTACAGAAATGTCATCATAGCCGCTTGATGACAATGGCAGTACCCATATACTTTTGCATAGCAGTTTGGAGCCTATGTGACGAATAACTCATCACAAGTGACGAACGTGCTCTTGGACTGACTAGGATTTGTCGTCATTTCTGTCGGATGAAAAAAATCATCAGGATATTGGTCGTCGAAGTGCCGACAAATTTTGACAGTGTGGTCGGAAGCGATGCGGGAAGGGATGGGGATGCACCGAGGGACCGAGGGATGCACTTCGGCAGCACTACTGAATGGACCGCTGCTCGCCGCCTGCTGCAGGGGGGCTGAACGAGCTGCTTTGTGTTGGCCCCACTGTGCAGCGCCGAGCAGCTCCTCGCCGCGTCCAGCGTCACCTCCCAGTAAGGTCATCGGGGTCAGGTCGCCGCGACCCAGACTTGTGACGTCGCTTCCAACCGGGCGAGGAAGAGCGAGAGGACCGGTAGAGACAGCGCGTCTCAATCTGTCTGCTGCTCGATCACTCTAAATGTCTAGTAACTTTTGATTTGTTCTACTTAACCAGATAATTTTTACGAAATTGTTTCTACATCCATACAAACTTGTTACTAATTCTAGTTATGTTTAAAATTGTTTCTTACCCCGAACAAAAAAGTTACTAGACATTTAGAGTGTGGGGCTGTCACATATTTGCGCTCACCGTGCAAGTTTTACCAAGTGATTCCTAAGTTTTACCAACCGTTACTCAGTAAAAATTGGAATTAATTTGTAAGAAATTGAGGAAGCGTAGCAAAACGTACGTCGGGTGCGTATTAATTTGGTCAGTATTTAAGAACAACATTTTGTTATTGTTTGCAAACTGAAGTTACCACTAGGTTTTAAGGTTTTCGTGTACACCGATTTATTAGAGTGGACCCCATCGCCACCCCGAGCAGCAGCTCGCACTGACCTAAGAGCATACGAGCAGACGAGAGCGAGAGCCTAACCTAACGTAACCGACCAATCAAGAGGGTGCGACCTCCGTGCACGTGCACACCTCACACTGCGCGAGTCACGGTCTGGACGACGCTCGTGTCGTGTCGTGTCGTCTGCTAGCGCGCTGCGCTGTCAGCAGACTGCCATGAATTCATATGTTAGCCAGGCCGGAGGGAGAGGGTGATTGGTTATGGCTGCTGCCGTGTGGCGTGGCGTGGCGTGGCGTGGCGTGGCGTGGCGTGGCGTGGCGCATCGATAAGCCGAGCAGAGAGTGACGCACAGTACATCATCAGCACCACACATCATCAGGTTATTGTCGGCCAGACGCGGGGGGAGGGGGGGGGGCAGATTACAAACAGGTTCACGACTAATCAGGTTCTTAAAGGTAGCACTCTCTATGAGCACCGAGACACCAAGAGGTGAGAATCTCATTAGACCAACCTCAACCTCCCTGATGATCATTTACATTCAGCCCGACTCGCGTGTTTTACATACGACTGCGCGCCCTTTCATAAGAACCTTCGGATGAAGTTTGATTCCGGGGGAGGACCACGGCTGAGCGGCGAGCAGGGTCGCCGCTCCCCGCGAACAGGTGCGCCGCTCCTCCCCTCCCATGCGACCCCCTCCCCTCTCTTCCCCTCCCTCTCTTCCCCTCCCTCCCTCTCCCCAATCATCTGATTGATGTTGGAGGCCCGCTTAATGTCTGCACGTGTCGAGAGAGACACGCGTGCAGCAACAGCAGGTGTTTCACACGGCAGGCAGGGAGGGCTCGTTTTCTAAGCGGCGCTGGAATTATGAAACGCGATGCTATGAATTTGTGTATTTGTTATTCCAATGGATGAGAATTTCACCCTGAGGATAACGTGAAACAAATTTCGCATGTGTTCCACTGTCATGTTTCTTACAATCCTCGTCTGTAATAGATACGAATTTGAGCAGGCGTACTCTGTCGTCTGTATTACATACAGAGTCGTCTGTTACAGAGAGGCCGACAGAGCGACCCGTTTGTAGTACATACGACTTCGTACGTACGTAATACGGCTGCTTAAAGTCCGAGTCAAAATCCTATGTAAAACAGAGCGATCGTGCATGTAAGAAATTAATTACAGTGTTCCAAAATGCAGGCGAAAGTAGGCTCGCTGCTTGTCTATCCTGAGTCACATTTCCGACTATCCAAAAAAACTAGCATTGTAGCCCAAGTATAGCGCATGCGATGCCTCTCTCTTTCTCTCTCTTAGACATAATGTCATCCCCAGTAGCAATGCGGCGGCGAGGGGCGGGGCGGGGCGGGGCCGGGCGGGGCGGGGAGGAACACAGCCAGCACGTGCGGGAGCGGTCCGTGCCCAGGTCCGTGACGCCACGCGGCTGTGGGGGAGGGGAGCGGGGAGGATGGCCAGCCTGAAATCTAATTACAGAGGGCGTTGATGTTTCAGTCCGCAGTGGGCGGGGGGCGGCGCAGGGAACTGATCCTGAAGGAGGCCATGGAGCACGTGTGATTCCTGTGAGGAGGTCGAGGCGGTGTATTTGTGCAATACTCTCCGAAATGCGGAGTGAGTAAGGGCAAAGGTCATGCGCTGTGAGCAGGAGCGCATGAAATAGGAAGATGGGAAGCTAATTAGCTAGAAGATCGCTTCGTATGTAACTCCCAGGAGAAGGAACGTTCATCTTTCCGTCTCGTAATGGTCTATGATTTGGTGATTTGGCGCGGACTCCGACGCGGTAAACTTGGCAGCAGAATCAGAGGGAAGCCACACGAGTAGAGACGAGGCCGGCGGCGCCGCACGCTGCGCTGTACCCGTACCTCACAGTCAGCTCAGCCTCAGAGCCCCGCCCCGCCCCACCCCGCCCCGCCCCGCGCACAGCCACCACTCACTCAGAAATAGCAGAGCAAGCTCGCCGGCGTGCTGCTCGTCCCGCGTCTGTTGTTGCCCCGAGCGTGGGCGGTGGTCCGCCGAGGGGAAGTGGGGGGGGGGGGGGGGGGGGGGGGGGGCAGCGGGTGGCGTCGCGGGGGCGCCGTCTCGTGGGAGCTACCTTGACGCACCTCAGCGCCACGCCACGCCACGCCACGCCACGCCGCGCCGCGCCCTCGATGTGAGGGCCTCGTTGTCTGAAGAGACAAGCGGTCAGGCGTGGCACATCAAGCTGGCTGGGGCTGGGAGGGAAGTAAAGTACCCCTCTTACTCTTCCCAAACCGCCCCGTCGCTCGAGATCCGCGCGCGGCTTCGTTTAGTGGGAGCATCTAATTTTATTCTTTGCCATCTCGCCGGCCGGCCCCTCGCCACCCACCGTCCTGCCCCTCCCCTCCCCTCGTTCATATCTTCCGACTTATTTCGCCGCTATATTTTCCTTGGCCGGCCGATTCAAGAAGGGAGATGAGGGTGGTTGGAGGGGTGGGTCGAGAGACGGTGGTACGAACCGGAACTCGCCTCTTGGAGTCACCTGTCCATTTATTCGTATCGGTAATGATGACTTATTTCGATTCGCCTTTTTCTGAACTGGCTTTTGAAGGGACTCATCTCTGTCGATAACAATCTTATTTCTTTCGTATTTTAATGCGCCCGGGTTTCTTCCTTGTTACGATGATGTTCATTCTTACGCAATCAATTTCCTTTGCTATCATTGAAGATTTATTATAAAAATGCTATCAATGAAAATGTGTAGAACGGAACTAGAAATATTGTAACAATAACATGAACTCAAGAAAAATCTCATTTATTTCTTGAAACTTTCAGCCGCAGAATGTGATTTCCACTGGAATAGTATTATTTTCTTTTTCATTTCGGCAATGAACCCGCTTTCTGAGGATGGAACGGATATCGATGTAAACAGTCCTCGACACGGCCCAGTGCAAGCTGCAGCCCTGCAGCCTGCTGCTCGCGGGCCTATAATTAGGATTCACCTCACAAGTGGAACTAGCCTAGGTGTGACCGCTGGTCGCTGGTGTGCGTTCCGAGCGCAGGCAAAACATGCAAGACAGATTGCAGTAATGTGTGTTTTCAATGGCTTTGCGTTCGGACGTATACATTGTAAGGCATCGGACCGTTCGTGTAGGTGAAATGTATAACCATTATTAACACGCTCTCTATTCAGAAAATTACCATGCAGGCCGCTCTGGCGAGGTGTCTTACTACGTACAATGTCGATTGACAGTCCTGGTAAAACGTATAAGTGTATTGGTTACATATTCAATAGCGTATAGAGGTAATCTGTCACAGATTTCATGTGCCGTCAATCAGCAGTCAATCAATGATGAAGAAATGCATTAAGCTTGACGCTTCCCTTCTGTGATGGGTATACTCTGTGAGCTCAAGTGTGTGACATTCGCACAACACTGGCTCCCGTATGACATTTTGTCACTCGTTTCTACGTGTGTGTCATGAAAGTCATAGGCGTGTCTGTCTACACACTACCGGGTTGAGTACTTTTTTTTGTGCTTTGTGTGTGTACAAAATAATTGTCCTTAAGCCTTGCGTACAATTTTTCGTGCGCAGTTAAGCACAAAACTGTGCTTAGTTAAGTACGATTTCGGCTTGTGT
>CABIKL010003592.1:0-10737 GCA_902196195.1 Aptinothrips rufus | reverse complement strand
TTAATCTTATGGTATTTTTTTTTTTTTTTTTTTTTTGTTTTGTTTGTTTGCGAAATTCTCTGACGACTTGGATATTTTTTCTACCATGACCAACTTTGAGCGACCAAAGAAATGTATTTTTACGATATATTTTTACTTTACAATTTTTCAGATGTTCGTTATTTGTTAAGTATCAATATTCTAAGCTGCCATAAACTGTGGTCCAGATTTTTGAAACTTTGTTGTTAGTGTGCATAATTTTACTCATACAAGGGAACTCGTTGATTTCCTTATATTGATCAATGTAGCATCAAATAAGAATGAAGCAAGATTGAAGCCAGTGGTTTGTACTATCTGGTCTAGTGTGCCATTTTGTTTTGTTGTGAAGAAACTAATGCTGCTGGTTTCAAGGAAATAAGTCATGAGATATAGCTTTAATAAAATGTTCTGAGGGTAAGGTGAAGCAAGAAATTATAATAGCTATTGTGCTAATATTATAATACAAGACTAATTCTCAATCCTACTACATGGGATTGGACATAATACAGATAGTGGAGTGTTTTGCATTCTAAATTTTCATGTACGACTGTGGTTGGAAGTATACCTGCTTAATGCTATATAATGAGGCAGAAAAAAAACAAAAACAGATGGCTTGCAGCTTGAACGTAATTCTTCTGATGGAGAGGAGTACTGAGATTCATTGGCATATGTCTGACCAGTTCTTAGTTTTTCATTCTGGTCTTATCTTGAAGTTATCTGTCTCTTATTGTAAGTTGTCATTAGAGTTTTTCAAGTTTTTAAGCATTTCTATAGTTAGATATTTCATGAAATTTTATATGAGTGTTGAACTAAGCTCCTTTATATGCCATTATGTTTTGTCTTTATTGTACTGATGACATTCCATCATGCATGTTTTAACATTTCTCAAGTATATCTTTAAAGTTGCGTAATGGAACTTGAGTCAGCGTAACAATCACTTAGTTTGTTGTTTGTTATGATGTCTTGTGGTGTTTAGTGCATCATGAAGTTTTCTTGTAATGCACATAATGAAGGTTACATGTTTGAGTGAAGAGCTTGTCAATTCATCTTAAAATTTTGTTACCATTTTGCTTGTCTGATACTACATGCTGTCTCAAAGTGCTTTCACTATTTTAGGAAACACTTTCGAACAGAAGCAGTATCAATTTATTGATACCAAATCACACAATTTCATTCTCGTTGTCTATTTAAATATTGACGTTGTGCCCATTTTTTAAAAGTTTTTAAATGTGCTATGTTCTTGGTTGGGTATTTCAAATGTCAATGTGACTTTAAACACCTTTCTTTGTATAACAATGCACATAAGCAAAGGCTGTAATCAAGTGTGATAAATTTTTTGATACACATTAAACTTGTGTTATATTTGTGTAACCACGCTGCTTATTTATTTCTCCCCAGTTTCTCTCCCAAGTCATTCCCAGCGTCCGTAGACCTTGTAATTACACTCATGTTAATAGAAACAAAAAGAAAGGAGAAGAAAACTGCTTCGTAAAATTTAGCTGCATTATTGAGATCTGTTTTATTATACTAAAGAAGTTATTGAATGAATGCAAACTTAACTTACAATATTAATTGCACTTAATTTTCAAAGATGACATCTCATCATCATCACTGATCAATACTGCGCTTGCACTGTCACTGTCACCATCTCCAACATTGGTTGCAGGTCTCTTCTCCTCCTCTTCCTTTGATTTTGACTTGCGCTTTTCAGCATTAGCATCTTTCTTTTCTTTTTGAGCTTTCTTAAAATCTGCAACAAATTTCAAAATGTCAGAACAAAGATAAAGCAGAAATTAGCGTGGAAATTAATAAAGATTTTTGGGATGCTGTGTATGTAATAATCAAAAACACGTACTGTCTAAAGACTCCCGAAGAGGTTCAATAAACCCTTCAAAATCAGTATCCTGTAATGCTTGGAGAACATCTAGTGCACTAATAGTTTTCCTGTTATTTTTAGTTGCAACATTGTTCGATGCTGAGGTCAGAAATAACACAAAAATTGATGCAGCTTTAGCCAGTGCAAGCCTGGCCTCTTTGCTGACATTGACTCCATCAGGGAGAGACTCTTTGATAAGACGTAACACAACAGCATTAGGTAGGTTTAAGTCTTCCACTCTCTCTGCCATGCTGAATTCCTGTAACAATAAGAACATACAGTTGAAGAGAGTCGTTCATATCTGTTATCGGTGTATGACCAAAGCACTTAAAGTTCAAAATCAGAAAAAGATTCTTTAAATATATGTACGAAGTCTATGGAAGTAATCAGATAAAATTGAAGCTAATCAGATCATTGTAAGGGAAGATCCTATGCTCCACATAAATTTTAGTTGCTCTTGAAGAAATCCTCAACTTGTCACTAAACAGTAATAGAAATAATTTCGTAGTTTTCAGTTTTAAATAATGAAAATGTAAGATATAGTTCTGACTATAACGAATAGCATGTTTGGGAACGATAGGGACTTCGGATGAGAAAACGAAAATTAGGACTCTCTGGTGCTTGACATTAATCTGGGCTCTGTGAATCTGGGTTTGGATGTGGTTTTCTGAGCTGTCAAGTGAAAAATATTATCTCTTGATATCAATTAACTGTCCGAACATGTGATATAATACAAAAAGATCCACGAAACACTACTGAAATTAATGTCTGAGATTAAGGATCCTCGGCAATTCCAACAAGTGTATCACGGAATTTAGAGTATTGTATCACAGAATTTACAATGTTCTGCCAAACCATAAGAAGTACGTAGCAGTCGTCAAGAGGTTATTCTATGCATCACCGGTTTCCAAATAACTTGCTGCAAAAAGCACGGAAGCTCTGTTCTCCTCAGAGGAAAAGTTGATTTTACAGCACTTGTACTTACTACACTGGCGACGAACGGAACAGATCAATTTAAAGCTCAAAACACACACACACACAGCAAGGCAACAGAACAGCTCCTTACAAAAGCAATCTTTCTTCACCTTCGCGCCGCGCCGTGAATGAATCGCTCCCCGCGCCATCCCGCGCCTTGCCCCGCGCCCCGCGCTCCCGCCGCGCTCGCACAGTGCCGCACAGTGCTCTCGACTCTCGAATTAAATCTCGAATCTCGAATCCTTGCATCCTGTATTTTTACAGTTTTACAAGGCTGTGTTCGTGGGATCGTTTTGTGTTCGACCGATTGTTGACTTGCGTCTGCCGGAGTGAAATTCTTCATTTTGAGCCAACTAAAGTTGTTTATTTGGAAGTTTTCGTGCGTCCCTCTATCTTATCACTATGAGTAACAAAGCACATCCACCAGAATTGAAAAAGTACGTATTTACAACTACGTTGCCTAACGATTGCATGTTGGTCCCTCACGCTTCTGACAACAATCTTTCGTATTTGATTATTACGTGATTTCATGATGACTGGCCATTCTATTCCTCCAAGTTTTGAGATGATGTGTTTCTTTCACTGGACACAATTGTGTCAAATTAGTTAGCACTCACCAGTTTTCACGCTTACGCTTCTTTTAAGGTTAGGGATGTGCCGGCGTCTGAAAATATGTCCTTTTGAGGCACGTTGATTTTAGTTTTAAAACTCTACGAAAGTGAAGGTAGCCTTCGTTTTCTTCTCCTTCTTTTCAATTAAACAAATAAATAAATAAATAATATAAGATTGAGAGTTGGTTTCTAACATCTCATGTTACATTCAAACTAATTTGTAGCTCTGTCGTATTCATATTAAAGTCTTACTCACTAAAACCTACTATCGCTATAAGAGTACAGCACAGATCAGGGTTTGTGTCACTATTCTAAACAAGCATTGAAAAAGTAGTCGGGAACTAGGAAATGAAGAGCCTGCAGGGTGGTGTACCCATTTTTTGTATGTATTTAACTCTGGTATTAATTTTACGTATTTTGTTTCAGGTACATGGACAAAAAACTTTCATGTGAGTTTGAAATGTTGCTGAATAATTTGTCTTACTGTGTTTTGTGACAAGAATGGAACCTAACCAAATTTTCTGTTTTCTTTTAGTGAAACTCAATGGAGGAAGACATGTGATTGGGTTTTTGAGAGGGTTTGACCCTTTCATGAACTTTGTGGTTGATGAAACGGTAGAAGTTTGCAAAGATGGCACTAAGAAAGATATTGGCATGGTGGTGAGTATTTAATTCAACTAATCAAACATTTAGACTCTTTAAAATTTTACTGTAAGTTGAATTCAATTTCTTCTTTGAATTTCATTTCAGGTGATCAGAGGAAATAGTATCATCATGTTAGAATCGCTAGACAGAATATAGTCTGAAAAAAAAAATGACATTCCTGTAAATACCATTTCTCAATGTTCTATGTCTGTCAAACTTATGTGAGTTCAAGAAAAACATGTCACTTTGTACCATAAATAAAATCTGATTCAACTTTCCATTTAATTGACTTTATTTTATTTTTTAACTGACATTCTGCCCCCTTATATTATCTCATTTAATTATGCATTGTTTAGTTTGCAAAGTCTTGACCCTAAATTAATCTAGTGAATTTGAAAATCTTAAATAATGAGGTGTCAGGCATTCCGATTGGAAAAAAACTGTGACATATTTGTGAAACACTATTTATTCTAACAAAATTTTGAAACCAAGACATTGAACTGTTCATTCCTTTCTGAAGAGAAACACTGAGCTACAGCAAGTGAAGTATGGGAAAAAATCTCATTTAAGAAACATCTTGGACTTGAGTGTCTAGATCTGAAGTCTACAAAATCAAGTGGTTATTTCTCAAATTTTTCCTGGACTATTTCTTCCCTTTAAGGTTGTGTCTCACTCTGAAACAGATAATTAATATTCATGTTATCAATGCATTTCAATCTCCAACTGACCAGGTAAAATCTCAGTCATTGAATAAAATGACACTTACATTTTTCTGCAGACAAGGGATAGACGAAAGTAGTGGCATTATCTCGTCCTGTTTCACTCTGTGCTACGCACGTGAAGACCCCCATATCGCTCCAGCGAATCTTGAGGATCATCAGTGATCCATTTGGAAGCACCTGTTTGAGAGAGAGAATGTATGATAAAATAAAATACTAACAGAAGAACCACAGTCAACCGAATGCAAAGCAGAGGAGGAGGAGCATGGTCATGCTTAGCGTCTATAACGTTCAATAGACTATTCCATTGAAGCTCAAACCTGGAAGATGAGAGAAAAAAATAAATAAAAGGATGGCAATGGATTGGTTCTCACGAATTCTCGCCAAGATTTAAGCTAGCCAATAGCGTGCTGATCTTCATTTTCTCATTCCGCTTCCTGCGAGTTTGTGAATGGTCAGCTCGCTCGCACCGCTAGCTGCGCGCTGGGTCTCTTGATAATGACAGCTCTCTCCGCTGGAGACTCTTCAAGTCCTACCTTGTAGCGGTTGCGTCGCGTGCTCGGCGCGATGAGTTGGTTGTTGTTGTCCCTCCAGAACAGGGCGGGTCGCGGGCTCCCCTCCGCAGTGCAGGGCAGGGTGATGTCAGTGCCGGACACCTCCATGACGAACGAGGCGAAGGAGGTGATGCGAGGCGGCGCCGCGAGCCCGGAGTGCTGGCACGCGGACAGGAGCGCGGAGAGGTTCCTCACGCCGTCCGCTGGAGAAGGACATAGGGAGTAGTTACCAACGACTCGACCCTCACTCGGCCTTCTCCAACTACATCGAACTATACGATACAACCATCTACCAAGGGGCTGTCCATTAATTACGTAAGGCTCTTAGGGGAGGGAGTGAGTCTACACATGTCTTACGGTCCCATACCAAAAGCATGGTGAGGTTAGGTTATTCGTCTTACGAGGGGAAAGAGCGGCCAATTTTGTGTTACGTAATATATGGACGACCTCCAAGACCGCGCGCACAAAGTCCCAACTGCGAAGCGCCCACCAGCTAAGACCTGTATACACAGTCCGAAGGAGGACATCCGAACTAGGTCGATTCGACTTCGATGTCGACTAGTTAGCGTTTTTCGCGTCGATTTCGAGCAGATAGTGAGTTTGAAATCTGTTCCTAGCGACATTCGACACATCGAATTGTCGTTATTTCGTTATTGCTGTATTTTTCATATATCACAGGACACAAGAAGTGGGCAAGCCTTGTCCAAGTGAGAAATGAATGGGTGGTCGAAACGACGTCAAAGCGATAGCGATTCGGTGAAAATTTTGTCGATTCGATATCGATTTGACATCGTTTCGACCACTCAGGCGGGAGAGAGGAAAAGTGGGGGCCAGGCGCCAGGACTGAAGGCTGGTGGTCTGGCGCGTGGGGTGGCCGGGTGGCCGTATGAAAGGGCAATAATTTTTATTCAACGCAGTGCCACGTGGACGTGACGCAGTCGCTGGAAACCAGTGAGTGTCCAACAAGCTAAAGCAGCGGGCATGAATATCAGCAGAAAACTTGTACCCCGAAAAGAAAAGAGAAAGCCCAAAGACTGTTGTTTAAGATCTCTTTGAATATCCGGTTCTTCGAAGGGCGGGAACTTCTTTTCCAGAATTGGGATCGGCCCGCTGCTCCAAACATTCCTCCTGACGTCACAACAGAGCGCGTGCTCCTCTGTCGAAGCGATCTTCGACACAATCGGACGACCCTGCTGTCCGTCCGGTGGGCCGAGGGTCAGACTTCACCCGCCAGGGCCGTCGTGAGGGGCCGCGAGAGGAGAGGGGTAGAGAGTGCGCCGAGGAGGGTTGCCACATGGCCATGGGCTGGCGGCATGGGCGGGGCCAGGCCGGGCAGCCCGGGCTGTCAGCCCGCACAGCAGCCCGACAGGGGCAAGAAGTCCGGGCCCCGGGCAGCCCCGGGTCCGGGAGCCATTGACACAAGTAAAGGAGAGGACAGAAGCCCCAGCAGCCCGACTGGCTCGCCAGTATTGTGAAAGCTCGCTCGAGTGTGTCGAGGTCGCGCGAGGCCGGGCTGGGCAGGGCAGCGGGCTCGCTAGGCAGGGCAGGGGCGGGTCCAGGATCCTCCCTACCTTCCACGTAGACGGTGGCGGGCGAGGACACGTCGGTCTCGGTGCCCGAGATGGCGGCGCAGGAGTAGAGGCCGCGGTGCACGGGCAGCGCGCAGTCCACGACCAGGCGCGAGGTCATCTTGGCGATGCCGGTGAGCGTGTCGATGGGCACCAGGTTGGAGGTGACCTTCACGCTGCCCAGGCTCAGCGACTCTCCCGACAGCAAGTTGTTGAAGGACTTGGAGTCGTCCTGACGGAGACAGAAGAGCATGAGCACAGAAGGGGCTGAGCAAACCACCCCGCTCTGGGACAACCCGACCCAAAAGTTCGTGGCAGAGGAACTGTTGTGATGGTCATTTTGAGACCTGTTCCAAAATGGCAGGGACGCTACGAAAGCGCCCGTTGCAAAAGGTCACGAGATGCCCAGCAATTTTTTTTTTTTTTTTTGTGTCAGAATGTCTTTGATTGACCCCGAATCTGATTTTTGTTTTCTGTGAGAATGGGCAAAAGCCCGATTGGCTTAAGCTCAGTCTGGGTAACGAAAGTACGAAGAAGAGACTCGAAAGAAGAGCAACTGCTACCGACAAACTCGACATTTGCAATGGAAACATTCCCACCAGTCTCGAGAACTAACTCACCATTCCCTGCACGATGGGCTGCCCGTCCCGGAGCCACTGTATCGTGGGGGGCGGGCCTCCGAACGCCTCGCACTCCAGCTCCAGCCGGTCGCCCATGCGCACCTCCTGGAGGGCCGGCTGGACGGCGGAGAGCTGCAGTGACCGCCGAACCGTGTGTCCTGCGAGCAGGTAGTGCGGTCCTGAACTACACTCCTGTCTATTCACACTAATCTGGTTCGCAGTCTTTCTGACTGAAACTATGGATCTGACTAACTTGAGCGCTGAGGAGACAAATTTAAAGAGGTGCGAACTACAGTCTCTATGTTCATGAGTCTTTTGTTTTGAAACTCTACTCACCAGTTGCCGCTTCTGGAATCCCACTGAGTCCTAACTGCTGCGGAGAGGAAAGTATTGTTACAACTGGAAACAGCATCCAACTCAGGCAACAGTATTTTCAAAAAACTTGAGTTAAAACGTGGTTTGTCTTACCTGCGGCTCCAGCCGAGGCTCCAGCCTGTTGGACATGTGGACCTTGGGGAAGTGCGCCTCCGCTTGCCGGTCCAGCACGCCGAGGAAGGCCACCAGGAGAAACAGCTGCAGCAATGGCGACATCTGAACAGAACAAAAGAATTCACCCTGCTATACCAGTCAAAAATAACTCATCATGTAAAGCGAGCCAGTATCCAAAGTGGTTCATCTACATTCTGTATCAGGTGGTGAAACCAACACGACCATACAGATTATGACGATTCTAGAATCAATTTGAGTATCGTGCTGCACAGTCCGAGTGGAGCCAGAATCTTAGTTTTAATATAACGTACGGAACAAGTCTTCCATGAACTATCGTAGTGTCAGTCTGTCTTTTCTCTTTACCGCAGAATCTTTCAATGTTTGCAAACATGGCCCCCAGGTTCGTTCACCCTGCCCAGCACGTCCTGCACTTTCCCAAATATACAACCTGAAGGCTTGGCTTTAGAGACGGAAACGAACACCCGCAGCGAACATTACCTCTTTTTAGAACGGCGCAGAGCGACATGAAGCACACATAAATCCCGTCACGGCTAACTTAATACTGAGCTCTTAATTCTTCAGGGTGGACGCTAAGAAGATACCGAAAGGGGCCATTATGGCAATGATCCAGTGGCGGGGCGGGGGGAGTGCCCTTGAACCGAACGGCCCGTGCGAGGCGGGAAATTTCGTCGAAATCTTCTTGGGTTAACTGCCGTAGTTACGTCTTTCGGAGAATTCTTGGCTCTGGAGTAGCGTTCGGTTAAAACGCAATTCGGAAAAGTAAACAAAATGGCTATTACGCAGTGGTCCAACTGCGACTCAAGCTCGGATGAAGGGTCAGTCCATTCCCAATACGGCCTCGTTAGAATCTGATTTCAGTAGCTCCGATCTTGGCTTGAATTCAGGTGCTCTTGTCACAAAGAATGGTAACCGACGAGAAATATGAAAGTAGTCTGTGACACCAGGGTTGGTCGGGGAAACGTGCGAGTGAGAATGAGCCTTACGGACTTCGTGGCGGTGCAAGAGAGACAGGCAGACGGGGATCCCCGTCCTCGCATCTCTCTCACACTCACACTACACAAGCTTAACAAGACTCCATCTCACTCAAATGTTCCCCAGTCCGCCCCGGCCCCGGCTGGCTCAGCCAGAGGCGAGGCGAGAGGGCGCCTGCCGGGACGAGGCTAGGCAGCTGTGCCACACGGGTGCTCACCGGGTTGCCTATCCGTCCAACCGCAGGCTGAGAGCATCCACCCCTCGCTCTGACCGTGCCGAGCGATACGTTAGGGAGCGCTAAGCACAGCCCCGTTCCTTGATAACAATCTACCTTCCCCCGCCCCTTCCCCCTCCCCCTCGTCACGACATATTGCCTATGCTTAAGAGACAAGCCTATCAACGCGAGGTCAGGCCTCGGGTCAGACCCACTGTACTCAGTTTATGGACGCTCCCATGATGGACCCCCCGCACCCTGTGAGAGGCTAGCAGTCGGAGGAGTAGTGTCGACGGGGACGCACTGCAGCTGTCCGAGGCCCGAGGCGAGGCTAGTCGGTGCAGCTGCTGATATTGGATTACTACGGCACTTCGGCACGGCCCTCGTCGGAGGTCAATTAACTGCACAGTACAGGGGATTAATACAGCAAGCACTGCGACAGAGCAGCCGCCTACAGAAGAGGTGGGATCAGGCGAGCCAGGGGGCGAGCGGTCACCGTAGTGTCGAGCGCTGCTGTTACAGCGACCTTCATGCGCCTCCTGGGAGGAAAGGGTAGCAGAGGGGAGCGGGGGAGAGAGGTACCATCTAACGGTTCTGCAATTGGCGTCCTCCATCGAAGCTAAGGCTGGGTGAGGCGGGCGCTACTCCCGAGATGTTCAGGCCTGACAGACTGTCAGCGGGGTACCCACTCTTATCGGTAGTACTCCGGGCGAAGTAGAAACGCAGAGGCAGGGTAGCCAATAGCGATATGAATGCAAGTTTGATATCAAGATCTATTTTTAGATTGGTGAAATATTGACCTGGATATGTCAATTCTATTTCATGGCCAAGTGCATACCCCTCCTTTTCCTCCGACTCTGACCCCTAAACACACTTTCTCTGATACAAGGCTTCTTATTCACTGTGTGAAATGTACAGTAGCACGCCAAGCACAAGAGAAACCATAGAAAATGTGAAACAGTCGTTCCTGTTTGTCCTGTGTTAGGGAATACTGTTACCTATGACGTCCTCTCGCTTCCAGTGCGTTAGAAACTTGAAAAGGCGAATACACATCAAATTAAACTGCCAGTTAGCGAACGTCATAATTAATCTCTTCGGAAGAGGATCACAACATTATTAATTTCGTGTGGTCCGACCACTGCTGCGGATTTACAAAATTTCCCAATTTACTCGTCTAGTCTGCTCTGATTTGATCGCTGGCCTACCATGGCGCTGCCACGGTGAGTGCCGATCTCAAAGCAGGCCCTCCAGCCCGGCATCGTCTTGGCTCGGGCTTGTCCGGACGTGTCAGGGCGAGTGGCGGAGAGTGGCTCCCATTCCGTCAAGTCGGAAGCAGGGCCAGCCCCGGGCGGCCGAGGACTTATCTGCTCGTCTCCAGGCCACCGCGCCCCCCCCCCCCCCCCCCCCCCCCCCCCCCCCCCCCCCCCCCCCCCCCCCCCCCCCCCCCCCCCCCCC
>CABIKL010003591.1:0-10737 GCA_902196195.1 Aptinothrips rufus | reverse complement strand
AAAAAAAAAAAAAAAAAAAAAAAAAAAAAAAAAAAAAAAAAAAAAAAAAAGAACTAAAGATTCTTTTGACAGTGAAAATTTGGGCATGTGTACCTGCGGAGCTGCTGGCATTCGAGGTTCCCCCAACTCTATTAGGTTGGGGCTTGAAGATTGGCGATCTAGTTGCTCCAGTTTACAGCTGGCTGCAAACATGTTTTGAAAATAATATACTGCCTTAAAAAAAAGCAGTATAAAAGTAAAGCAATGAAAAAATAGCCCCAGTCATTACTGGTGGAACTGTCTTTTTACAAAACATCACTTAGTTTTATCAACTTACCACTGCCCACTGCCCATGGAAAGTTATGTGCAGTTGAACGGAGAGGGTGGTCTGCCTGGGATGCCACGGTTACTTGTAAAAGCCGTCAAGCGGCCACTTCAACTCACGTATTTCCTGCAGAGATTACAAACAAGAAAACAAAGCTAAAGTATCACTAAAAGGACTTTAGTAAATCCAAAAGACTGATGAAAAAACGATAAGGACAAACATACACAAAAATGCTCAAACAAAACATGGAAAGCTGTCATCAGTATATAAGACAGTGCATATGACTCGCAAGCGGGCCTTCAAGAAAAGCTTCATGAACTCTGAATGACTAGGATTGATTTTGACGGAAACATAACTCGCACATGACGTGGGGAAGATTCTATAGTTGAAATATTAGTAATAGGGTGAAAAATGACACTAATGTAGGAGTTCAAGAGACAGGCACTCAAAGGTTATCCAATTACAGCTCTGTTTGAAACTAATCAAATTTCAGTTAAGTGCAAAGTCTGTGTACTTTTACTGTCATAAGGATTCACGAATGACGGATAGCATAGTGTCTTCAAGGAGATAAGGAAGGGTTGGTAAAGCTTCACAACAGCAAACGCAATGCTAGTATGGAATTGGAAAAACACGTAATTTCCTTACTCAAGGAAAAATGAGCAGCGAACAGCTGGATGAGTAGACGTCACACGAAATCGCAAATCATAATTCTGACAAGATGAGACACTAGGCACTTCCACATTAAAGAATAATTGATAATACTGTCATGATTTCTGCAATAGTGTTAGGTCAGTTGGAGTACTGCAATGTGTGGTTCGGACAGCACATTCGGAGTGCTGACCATCGACACCATACTTCCCTTGTATGAGGCTAACCTTCGTAGGTATGACAGAATTATTCCATTCGAACTCAAGCAATGTTCCGCACCTGAGAGTTTCATATCAAATGATTAGTCTCTCGGCAGTGTAATGTTGCAAGCTTCCATGACGGGACGGGAAAATATCAACACAAAGTCATAAATGATGGTCGTAAATTCGTCGAGCTGAAATATTCCCACAATTCTTCCGATTCGAAGCGATGTTTTCTCCTTATTTTTGTGTTATTTGCTGGAAAGTACAAGGTTAGCTTCAATTTACTTGGATTAATTTGGTGTGTTTCGGTGAGTTTTTAAAGTCATGGTGACATAACCATGTTGTAGATAACAGGACAGTACACAGGGATCATAAATAACTTCTGCTATTCAGTCAACAAACAATTGTAATAATTGAGCCTCTGAAGTTCCCAATTATTTTTTTAACTTTCACCTAATTTTGCTTGCATTGCACTGGAAGTGTGAGTGCAAGATGAGTCATCCACTTACTGTTTTTATTATTTTTTCAGAATTCTGCTGAAATGCTCGATTGATTGTCCAGCATGATGTCAGAGAAAGACGGCGACAGACATGGTAATACTTTTCTGTAGATTTAGACGGCTAATTAAGATGTATTCTGTAATTATTTGCGTGTGAGGATAAATTCCATAACGTCATAAAAAATTGCCACAAGACATCTCAAATCTGGTGTGCAAACAACTGAACCAATCATTCTAATGTCAATCCCGTATTTTGTAGTGTTTTCTTACATGGATGGAATCCCAGTCAAAATCAGTGAGAAATACAAGCCACCACGCAAGATTGTTTTACCATTCGGCTTTCAAAATCGTCTCCTTCAACCACCAGTGGCTGCTGATGTGAGTTGCTTCCTCTATTACTTCAAAATTTTGCACAGATAAATTAAACGGTTAAGCGTTTAACTATGAATTTTTTCATTCACCTTCAATGTTATCTTGTTGAATGATAATGTATCACTGTATTTCAAAACTGCTTTTAATTTTGAGATTTGTTTTAGCAATTTTGCATTCAGTGTCTGAAACAGTCATGCATTATCACATTTCATGAATGAATGAATTGTAATTTTGCTGGGCCTTAGTATGATTTTCAGTTTGAGAAGGATGTCCTTGAAAACTTACAACAGTGGCGTACTTCTCGATCCAATGAGAAGGAAAAAAGGCGACAACGCTTGTCTGAAAGAGATGCAGAGCGTCGAAAAGCGGAGGAGACAATGCAAGAGCTTGAACAGACGATGGACGAACTTTCAACTGAAGAGAAGTGTTCTGTGAAGAAACAATCCCAGATTTCCTCACCCCCTGTTTTATCAACCACTTCTCATCAGTCTTCTAAAGTGCAGTCTACTTTGCCCTCCCAGTCACCAGTTTGCACTCCGGTAATCAGTGAAGTGAATCCTATTCTAAGACCCGTCCCCATTAAGCATCAAGTTGTTTCAACACAATTCAACAATAAAATACCAATGAGTGCCTTCAATTTGTCAGATTTTGAAGCTGACACATCAAGTCCATTTGACAGTATGGAATTAAAGACTATTAATGACTTAGAAGAACTTGCGCAGGTTTTGCAGCCTTCTACAGTCATTCAGGCGACGAGCTATTACCAAAATACTCTCTCATCTGATGAACATTCTGGAAATATACACCATACCACAAATTCTAATCATGGTCCTGCTGTTGACCAATCTTTTAACCCATCCAATAGTGACAATTTGCTCAATGACAGCAAGAGAGGGTTAAGTTATCAACCTCATCTGAACGGCTATGCCTCAAACTATGAATACAATGGCATGCAAAGTTACCCTCCTCAGTCTGTGATATCTCATCAAAATCCTCACAGTCAAGGTGTTGCATACATATTCCCTGACAGAGAACAGATATCCCAACCTAGTGAGTCATCATTCAACTATGTTCACCAAAATACTCAACCTCGGTTTCAAGATTACTACAGTTCCAATCCTTGGACACCTGTCAGCTCCTATGGGACAACAAGTCATGATACTTCTGCTTATGTTAATGTGTTAGCAAATGCAGCAAGTATGTCCACCCCAAAGGTTCCAGCTTTTACTTTGCCATCATCTTCCTCTCTTGATGATCAGGAGAAAGCATATGAGGATGGTCAAGTGCCTTCAATAAGCTTTGAAGCTCAACAGCTTAGCAACCTCATGAAGTCAAGATCATCTAGATGCCCATCCAAACCCTCGAAAGTGAGCATAGGGGCTAAATAAAGTACAAACACTTATTGATTTCATGTACAATTTTAACTCACATCTTGCGTGTTTGTCAATTTCAGGAAACAACTTTCAGCATGATTTCTTCAGTTCAAGCACCAAGCACGCCTGCAGAACGAGAAGATCCATTCATGTCACTCAATGCGGAAAGTCAAATTCTTGTCAAGAAAATTGCAGAAATGGGTTTTTCCAGAGCTCGCGTTGCCAAAGCTTGCCAAAATCTGGGTATGAATGACAAAAAGGTAGGTGCAGCTTTTACTTTCGCTATGTGGTAGGCTCTTCAAAAACTACTTTGCCTTATTCGACGTTGTCTATTGCAATTGCTTTCAGATTGTGGAATTCCTTTTGTCGCTTCAATCTTTGCTGGATGCTGGTTATCAAGAGGAAAGTGCTGAACGTGCATTGTGCCTACACAATCAAGATGTAAAAGCTGCTAAGAAATTTCTTCAAGCAGAATCACAGCTACTAGATCTTGGTTTTTCTGGAGACCGTGTATCAGATGCATTATTGAAGTTTAATTGTGATAGAGATGAAGCTCTGGACTTCCTCATCTCCTGAAAGCTTAGAAGTATTTTGCATTCCAGCTTTGAAAATGTGTAACATATTTGAAAACGGTACTTTTTTTGTTTGTGAGTCATCACTGATGTTTTATTGAGTGTACTCCTTAACTCAGTTCCTTGTGATTCGGCATAGTCACTAAGCCATAAGTCTTTGAATATATGAGTATATCATAAGTTTTCCATTCATTTTTTAATTTGGCAAATTATTGGCATCAATTTTTAGATCGCATATGGAAACCTTTCTGTTTATATCAGTTTTGAAGGACAAGTTTGGAGTTTTAGCTGGAAAAAAAAGTGAAAGGATGGACGAAATTGATAGAACAAGTGTGCTTGCTCATTAGTATAAAGCAGAGCATGGATATTTTCTTGTTGTTATTTCTTAATGAACAACTTTTGTGGAAAAGGCCATCAGTAGTTTTGAAGAGATTGTTTTTTTTTTTTCTGTTAGTTAATTTAATGGAACTGCTGGAGTTAAAACCGGATCCACACCACGGTTCTATAGCATATGCTTATTATTTGCCGACATGAGTAATTTTATCTGGCCAACAGTGCCTTTGAATTATTTACATTTTTTTTTCATTTACAGTGTTCAAGCTTTTCTTTGGTAAATTTTTTGTTATGAGTAGGCATAACTTCCATTCTCATTCTTTTCCTTTAAAGTTTGCCTCTGATTTTCTTGCTTTCTCTATAGTGCACTGTATCTGCTGCTCTTTTAATAGTTTATGGAGATTAGACATTTAGATGTATGGTGTTGATGTGGGTTCAAGCCCAACACTGCAAGATGTAAAATGACAGTGTTCACTTCACCCCACTACATAACTTTATTTCCCGGCAGTTTGGAAGGCTCTTACCGAGCTTACATGTATAAAATTTAGTATTGCTCAATGGAGTGATCACTGAATAGTGTTGTTCAGGAGTTCTAAACCTACACTTTTTTCTATTTTGTGCAAATCACAGCAGGCAGCTAGAAGTATGTTTATATTTTTGCTGTGACGATCTCACAACTGACAAATATGTAACAGCTCATTTCCCCAAAAAATCTTCAGGAAAAACAAAAAATTGTTATAATAAGGAGTATGTTAATTTTCTTTTGAAATTGGTTTATTGTGTAGGTATGGGTTCATGAGACTAGGCTGTAGTCTCATGATGGGTTGGTGTTAAGAAAATGGCCTTTTCTGACTCCTGAACTGAATATAAATATTTTTTTCTTTATCAATATGGAAGTTTTTATCCATATGTATAGTGTATTTGCTTGAGACCTAACTCCAACCAACATACCAAAGCTTCTTCTAATATTAACCAGCAGAAAATTGTTGTCAGTGACGTTATGTTCCGTAAGTATGATAAGCATAGTTTCCAGTTGCAAAATTCTTTACTGTATAAAATTATTTTTGAACATATCTATGTCCTTCCTGATGCATGGTTAGCCTCCAAGTAAGTGAACACCGGCAGAGAACATAGTTTGGTAGTTCATCCTGGAAGATTTTCAATCCTATTAATGTGCCATTGGCATTAATTTATTATAGCTACCATATTTCAAAAACAGGCTTCCAAAACATTAAAAAAGAAGTAAACAGTAGGGTAACTGGACAACGCACTGGTAACAAATGCACAAACTTAATTTTTCTCATTCGGGGCTTTGTTTTGTAATAGCTGTTAGGTACCTTTAAGTTCAGCTTTTGATCTTATTGAGAGATTTCACCAGCACTGGGTTATGCTCTCTTGGATACCAGCCTTGTAATCAGGGTTTTTCATAATGCGCTCAGGGAGTTTTTTCTTTCTTTGATTTTGTTTCCAGGACTTGTCCCTTTTTCCTTCTGAGTTTTGGTCATTGAATTTTTTTTTTAATCACGCTCTACACTGGGGTTCTCATTCACCAATTTTTAGTCATGAATCAAAGTGTTTCAACCTTGCCCTTTTTACAATGAATCAAGCTAGTTCAGGGCCTCTGACTTGTGTCTAGCATATTGTGATGGTAATATCTTTTCTCTCTATTGATTGAGTCTCTTCTTTGATTCAAAATGTTCTTCCCTCTTTTATTCAGTTCAAAATGCAGAAAGACAGAGGCATGTTTTTACTTGATACCTCATGTAAGGTCTATGTTCAAAACAAGTATATTTTGTAAGCAGCTGAAATAAGTATATTTACTACATGTACTGATTTATAGTTCATTATTTATTTTTATTAATACATTGTACATTAAATAGAGGGATTAAAGATGATAATCATGTCCCTTCCTTTGTTACTAAAAAACCTTTTCCCTAACACCGTACATACATTTTCCCTGGTTCACATTCACAGTCAAATATTCCCATTGAATCTTTATGATGAACTAAGAGTAGCACATTTAGCATGATAAAACCTTGAGCTTGATTTCTAAGAGAAAGGTTCTTACTCTGATTTAATGATAGAAAACAAAAATATCATTACCTATCAGACAAGGATGAAATTTTATTTCACATCCAAAATGTTCAGAACATGACAAAACTGAACATTCTTAGCAGCCTCCAATGCGTGCTTTCTTTTGTTCATAATAATCTTTAACATTGTCAAATTTACGTTTCAATAGCTGTGGAATATTGAAAGATTTTATTTGCAGACTATCCACAGAATTTAGAAGAACATTTATCCAGCGTACATTTTCTGAATGATTGGTACTGATGGAGAAAGCAGATGAATCGCTACAGTCAAATGAATAGCACTGAATGAAATCATTACTTTTGGCTGAATGTACTAACAGTTCTCCCTTGCTGCTAAAGCACATATCCATTACAACTTCATCAACGCACAGAGTCTGATTGAGTTTGATTGAGTTATCAACGATTGAATATACAAGACAACCCTGATATCCATATATTACTGCACAGGCAACTGAACACTCTGCTTCAAATCTGGAGCAAACAATCTTTCGGACAATGGCAACATTAGACTCTCCCTTCTCAGGTGAATTTAATGAGCAATCTAAGGACAGTTTATTGATTGCATCTTGTGTACAGTCATAGGAAAACAATCGCCTTCCGCTAAGGAATTCCCACAACTGAATTGTACCATCCCCAGAACTCGACAAGAGAACTGATGGATTGTGCGGCAATAGGCAGAGGGATGAAACAAACTCTCTATGGCCCAAGCAATATGATATTATACTGTAGGCATTGGGAAAGTGAGATACTCTTATTTTTTCATCACGATCACAAGTGATTACCTGCTTACCATCAATAGATAGTACAACATCGAGAAGCATTGAAAGATGACCCAAAATAACTGCACCTTCACTCGTTGGATTTTCTACAGAATATAAAATAGCATCACCAGCTTTATCCACAATAATGACAGACTTGCTGTCTGGAGTAAATTTCATACTACTGGCTGCTTTAGGCATAAATCTTTCACTCACAAGTTTAAACTCAATTGTGTCCCACAACACCAGCTGCTTTGAAGAGGAATAAACTGAAAACCATTTTCCACAAGGAGAAAATTGGAGACCTTGAACGATATTGCTTGATCCATCGGTTGAAGATAATTGTTTGTTGATCTTGACTGGAGGCTGAGGAGGCGGTAATTCCAAAGTATTTTGTTTGACAGTAGTCACATTGAAGAGGTAAGCCTTGCTTCCTCTTGCGACGGCAATCCACTCTGCACTCGCACATATAAACGACATCTTAATGAGGAGGAAAGCATTAAATGGTGCTCTTTTCCCCGAAAAGACTTGAAACGCTTACAACCGAACTTCAGCGCCACACGTTTCATTGGGGTTATAATGAGATCATGGAAGATGGAAGCGTGAAGCGTGTCGTGCAAATAACACCGTGGCCTTTGTGAAGTTGTTCAGAAGCAGAAGCCAGTGTTGGACCGACATCTTTCTTCAGCATTTTTCGGGTTACCGCAACTTTCAAACTGAAGTGTTTTAAGAAAATTTTGGACAACACGGGCAATTAAATTGCTTGAGGTATGTCTTTGAATTCTCTTCTAAGTGAAACACGTAGGAAGTATGTGACAACCGGCTTTCGTTTTCAGTGTTTTGCGATCTCTCTTGCTTTTCGTAGCCCTCTTTTTGATGTTAAACCTAACACGCAGTCACGGTTTAAAACTTGACACTCAGTGGAAGATGTCTGATTGTTATTGTGATTGTGATGAGATTTTACCCTTTCTGTCCATTCTGATTGAAGACGTTTTCCGTTTACGTGGTTTGGAGACTTAAAAGACGCAAACTACCTTACCCTAACCTACATGTGTCTTGGCATCACCCATACGGTGATGTCACAGGTAATCTTACATAAATTATATTTACTTTCTGATAAAGTTCCACTTCATAAACTTTTACTTGGCCCCCACCAGAAACAAAAAACAAAAACAAAAAAAATTAGAAAGAAAGAAAAAAAGAAGGAAAGAAACTGCTTTGAACTGCTTTATTTTCTTATTCTGAGGAATTTCAGAGTTACTCAAGACATATGTGCCCTCCTCAGGGTTGCTTGCACCATTCAGTGACTGCTGGCCACGTTAGCTATGTAGGGCAATGAACCTGCAGCTTGCAAGAAACTTACACCTTACTCTGTAGTACTAATTTTCTCATTGCATTCCGTATTTTAAGCGTGATTGAAGTGAGCCAAGGCCTGTGGGGCTTGTGCTCCATTGGCAGATGGCATCCCTCATCTGAGTATCAGTTAAGGGTTGTTTTCGCTTCACACATCAATTAAGTGAAGGTTTCTGTGGATGTAAGAGATATCTTTCATTCCTTCGTTCCCCTTCATACAGTTGTATCTTTTGGCCCACCAACTCTTAAACTTTCATTTCTCGGTGTTGACAAGTACGTTTTTTTAATTTGCAGAGCCATGCCAGTTGCAGAGCAAGTGAAGTCCAGTTGGGCTGATGAAGTAGAAGATGAAACAAACAAGGGACCTCTACCTCCCAGTACAGAAACACTTGAAAATGGATTCAAAGTTGTAACAGAATATAAATTTAATGAAGATAATAAAAAAGTGAAAATCGTCCGCACTTACAAAATAGAGAAGAGAACAGTCTCACATTCCATTGCCATGCGTAAAACTTGGCCCAAGTTCGGTGCCTCAAAGGATGACAAACCAGGGCCTGATCCAGCTACTACAATTGTTTCAGAAGATGTGTACATGCATTTCCTATCCGCAAAGGAAGAGGAAAATATGAAAATGGAAGAAGATGCTTTGGAAAAGTTGAAGGCAAATCCAGAGAAAGGAGCTGTGAAATGCCGCACTTGTAATGGGGAGCATTGGACATCGAAGTGCCCGTACAAGGGCTCTGATGCACTAGCCAAAATTAACATGGAGAAGAAACCTATTGGAACTCCCGGTGCTATGGATAAGGCTGCTGCTCCTCAATCAAAATACATCCCACCAAGCTTACGTGAAGGAGCCAACAAGAGAGGAGAATCTATGAATCTAAGAAGGGATGACACATTGGCAATCAGGATCTCAAACCTGTCTGAAAGTGTTGTGGAAAGTGACCTCGAGGAGCTTGTTAAACCATTTGGTCCGATCAGCAAGATCTTCTTGGCTAAAGATAAAGCTACTGGGAATTGCAAAGGTTTTGCCTATGTACACTTTAGATATCGTCAGGATGCAAGTGCTGCTATTGTAGGATTGAATGGTCATGGTTACGACCATTTGATCTTGAATGTTGATTGGTCCAAGTCTCAACCAATTAATAATTAAATTTGTATCTGATATTGTTATATGGTTGATTATCCTATACTATGTCAAAACTCTTATTTCAGCAATACACGTATGATATTCTTTAAAGCAGTCTTCTTTACTTTCTCCTCTACTCATTCTTATATGCCTTATAACCGAAAAAAATATGGTAGGGACATTTGAAATGTTAGGAAAAGAAAAGAGTTTGCAAAATATAACACAACTTTAATTTTACATGGCAGTGAAATAAATTCCTTTTGGAGTTCAACCCAAATATAAATATCACATAAAACAGACAGCGATCCAAGCAAACTGCACAAGTACAATTAGATTCTACCACAGGAAGATTTTCCAGTTTACATTCTTTAACATATGAACAATCTGTAATAGAATCTTACCGTACTGCAAATGTTGCCTTCCAAATTTGAGTTGACATTTTGATAGGATCACACAATTTAAAAAGGATTACAATGTCAGTCATTTCCTACGAACTAAAGTGTTTGACTTCATAAATAAAAATGACAAATATTTCCAACCTTCACTAAGGAGCTTCTGGCCTTAAAACGTGCTAAGTAATGAACCAAACGAAATCTTTGTAGAAAAGGTATAACTAAAGGTAAAGATCATACAAATAAAGCAAAAATATAAATTGGACATGATTGTCACTTGCAGCAACATCATTACAGCAAACCAGAGGAAAGTCAAAATAAATGAGATGATGAACAAACATCGCCTTCTCACAGAAATCAGTCACACTGTAACAAGACACAGGCTAAAGATGTAAATCACTAAAAAAATTAAGACTGACCGAGAGAAAATAAGAAAGCAGTTAAGAGACGAGATCATTTGTTTCATAAAGACCACCATACTCATAATTGAGATGAAAGAAAGTACTCATACTAAGACCAGAGAATTAGCTTGAATGTGGGTACGGCTCAACCCAAGAAAATGAAAAGTGTTAAGTTGTTATTTGGGATGAAGGCATGATTGGCTTGAAGATAAGATTAGAAAGAAGCACAAGTCCTGTAATTTAAAAAAAAAAAAAACACAGCACCCAAGCTAATAAAGCATTTCATCCATCCTGGAAAAGAAACACA
>CABIKL010003590.1:0-10739 GCA_902196195.1 Aptinothrips rufus | reverse complement strand
AAAGGGTGAAATTTAGGGGGAAAACTAGGAATATTTGGAATATATTCCATTACCTGCTCTGAAATATTCCAAATATTTCAAGATATTCCATTGGAATATATTCCATGTACACAAAATTGGTTGAGTGGTCGACCCTTGTATTTGCCTAATGCGACCCCCAGTTTTAAAGGACGATATTTGCAAGTACGATGCATTTTATATCACAATTACAGGGCACGGGCGGTTATACTGCGTCCCCAAAATCACATTCAAGCGTCGGACGAGTCACATTATTGGCCACGCACGAATTTTATGTGTATGGTTGAAACTTTGGTACACTTCGATCTGTAACCTGAAGTGGCAGTCTGTGACAGCTTCTCTGCCACCCTTTCAATGCATCATGCATCCTTTCTTCAGTCGCTCAATCACTAACCGCATGTAAATTTGAATGGATTTCCATCCCGTCTCAAATTGAATTATTATTGTTTCCAACCCGAACGGGACATGGGTTTCTTGGTCACGGACGTCGGGTTGTCGTGAATAGGACATCGTCGCGAAGGACCCCCCGCAGAGCGCGCTGCGAGTCCTTGATCAGGAGGTCCTTGGCGGCGTGTGGGCGTCACGCGCCCCGCGCCCCCCGCGTCCTCCTGCTCTGAACCAATATTTGACGAGCATTCGCGAGCGCTGCCCACTCGGCACACGGACACGGGAAAGGTCCTCTGCGGCCTTCCTGTTCATGGACGGAAATGTTCACCCACTGTTAAATCAGCTAGGATAATAGAGTTTTTTTCTGCTCCACGCTCGTTCTAAGTAGAATAAAATCGCTCGGAATATTTTCAATTATTTTTTTAAATTTTTGTTTTTTATGGATTGGATCCTTTAAAACTCATCCGGTAAATTTTACAAAATACTTTTCCGATTTTTACGAACTTTACCGACAAAATGTCCGATCGCGCGGTACCTACTTCCGAGTCTCTGATTTCTGCTTGCGGCTGGGGGGAATTCACATGCATGGGATTCAGCCGTTGAATGCATCCAGCCAGATTCATGTTCTCTCTTTCTCTGAGTTGCTATCCTGCGTCCTAGCCTCTCCTACTCGGTCCCCGCAGCTGACTCGCGCACCTGCAGGTGCATCAGCTGCCTGTCTGTCTGTCTGTCTGCTTGATGTTGCACGCATGCGGCTGCGGAACGGACATTGTAAGTGCGGGCTTGGCGCACGCTGCACTCACGGGCACGCATAATAAAACTGGCTCGGGAAGTTGAAATGTCAGGAAGCGTCGCCTCCGTCGGGAGAAAGCGTCGTCCATCTCCTCTCCGATCGCCCCTCTTGTTTGTCACAGCTCGCTAGATTGCTGTTGCAAGGGCTGGGCACTCGGCCGGCTGGGCTGGATGGACTTGGATACCTCGGCTGGCATTTGATCAAATAACCATTGAGTATGCCCTGCGAGGTGCGACACGGGAGAACCACCAAAATCTGGGCGACTGTACAACTTGCAAACCAAACAAAATATTTGTGGACGTCAATTTGAGACCTGCTTTAAAATGATAGGGAAGCTCCAAAACGCATATTTTGGAATAAGTCTCAGAAATAAAATATTGTATTTTTGCCCGTAGTTTCTGGGTTGAGTTGCTCCAGACTCTGTGTTTTGGCTCTCCTGTGGACCAGTCTGGAGCCGCGAGTCTATAAATCCACCGGCTCGATTTAGTGCCCTGCCCTCCCCTCCCTTCCCCTCTCCTCCCCTCCCCTCATTTCGCTCTCGGATGAGATAATTCCGGTGCTCGGACCTCATGACGACTTGCTATCGGAAGTGAAAGGCTCGCTCCATCATTGATGCTCTAGTTTTGTTTTTTCCTCGCCCCGCGTCAGGATGAAGTGATTGAAGCCTTGCGTAGCGGAAAGTGACGTAATCTCAGGGATTTAGCGAGCTTATCGGGTCTACCCGTCCCACCGGTCAGCTCTGCAAGTCAGTCACTGTCCGCACTGTAAAAATCACGGTTTGTTATTCTGCGAAGTACCCGAATTTGAGTTAAATTTAGTTTATATTTATACATATGTGTGATTTGTGTATTATGTTTATTTTTCACACTGCTGAGGCTGGCGAACGCCGGGTCGGAAACCTTTCCGGGGAAAACGAACCATATCTCGTAAAGTAATGACAGCACCTGTGAAACGTGCAGGTGCGAGAGAGACACCTCTACAGCCTCCCCCTTCGCTGGCATGAACTGGCAGGGAGTGGTCTCCTGCAATCTGATTCGCATTTCAGCAGCTGGTAATTGGCGGTGCGATGCTGGAGCGCGTGATGGCGGGGCGGGGCGGGGCGGGGCGGGGCGTGGCGGGGCGGGGCAAGGCGGGGCGGGGGGTGGCGGGGTGGGGCGGGGCGGGGTGGATTGTATCGAATCGTGTGTGCGCGTGGAGTGCAGGTTGTGGCAGTTTCTCCTCACATTGCCACGCCCGCGCCAGCCTGCACCCTCTCAGTTGATCGCTGCCTGGGAGGAAGGCACTAGTTCAAAATGAAGCCTTTTCTCGCCAGAGGCAAAACTATTTATTATTTCCCAAATAGTGGACAGTTGGTAATTGCGGGCGGCAGTGATGAGTCCGCTGTCTATGTGGCCCGGTGTGGTGTGGTGTGGTGTGGTGTCGAGGGGTCAGTCAGTCATGTAATCATGTGAACAAACTTTCTGTCGTTTTACTAAAAATATTGATATTTTACTTCGTTTTTTTAAAGAAAAAAAAAAAGATTACCGAAGCCAGTCAGTGCTGCAATTGTCATAAACAGGCTAAAACAATAAAATTTCAGCTCAATTGTTGATTTTGTTCTTTGTAATTCGATGTAATCAATGTAATCACGTAATTCTGTGTACAAATTAAGGCCGACTGACTGACCCCTCGTGTGGTGTGGTGTGGTGTGGTGGTGTGGTGTGGTGTGGGCGATGCTCTCAGCCCCTGCGGTGCGCCCGTCCCGGACAATGGGACGGAGCTACCGCGCAGCGGAGTGTTGTGTTGCATGCTGCAGTGGCGTGCTGCCCTGCTCTGCTCTTTCAATCCCCCGCCGCGCTGCTTGTCACTGGATGGCGGCGTGTGAACACGGACTCCCGCCTGCCCCGCCCCGCCCCACCCCGCCCCACGCCACCCGGCCCCGCCCCACCCCGCCCCACCCCGCCCCACCCCGCCCTGCCCCACCCCGCCCCGCCCCACCCCGTGGCTCAAAGGGTACCACACACACTCGTCTCTATTAGGAACAGGTTTAGGCTGCCTGCTCTGCTCCTGTGTCACTGGGCCCTACGCCTGAGGCCTCGACACATCGTGTCCTCGTTCGGCTGTCTCCTCCCTGATAATTGGCAGTAGCTCTCGCCGTCCCGGCCGACCGAAATCATAGGCTAGTAGTGGTGCATTTCAAATTGGGCTTGTTGGCAGTGTGCGATGAGATAGAGATTGCCTTGCCTTGCCTTGCCTATCCCTCTTCCCAGTGAAAAAAAAAATATACCTCCGTGAGTGGTAAGCAAATTGACTGCATTAGGATCGCCATTATTAATGTTTGCTTTCTCCTTCGTGACGCGACAGAATGCACCGCGCGACGGGATAATGTGGGAAGGAAGAGTACACTCGCCCCGCTTGGTGCGTGCGGCTCATTTGTCAGCCCGCCACGCCACGCCACGCCCCGCGCCGCCCCGCCCCACCCTGCCCCGCCCTTCATTCTCTCGACCAGCTGCACGGATTGACAAGCATGTTGCGTCTTCATCGCTCATGTTATTAGACCGGCATTAACGCGGCGTGGCGTGGCGGGGCGGGGCGTGGCGTGGCGTGGCGTGGCGTGTAGCTGATGCCCGGTCACACTTCATCTTTGGCGTGGCCCTAGAACGCGGAAACAAGCCCCTCCCCCTCCCCCTCCCGCTGCCCGCTATGGCCTGGCCTTCCCTATCTGCACGGTTTCAGTCGGGACTTTCTATCGCTGCGGGGTCGTGTTTCATGGGAGGTGCTCCATATTTAAAACCCATAGTCGTGAAGTTCTCGCAGTTGGTTGTCCCAGGCGAGGAGCTGGTATGAGGGAAGTGCTCGCGATGTGCGGTCGGTCCTGGGGTCTATCGAACACTACTTGAAGGGGCGGGCCGCCCCCGCGTTGGCGTGGCGGAGGCAACTTTAGAGGTCCTCTCCGCCGTGGGCCGGTGTAGTCTACGCCGCGCTACGCCGCGAGATTCAGATCCATATTGCAGATTCAGATTGAGATAGGATGCTGTGCGAGGCGGACCTTGGCCAACTAGCTGTACGCTCGGCGAGCCGAGCCGAGCTCCGAGTGGATGAGAATAATATCCCTCTGCTTTCACCAGTTTCCCATTGTCACCGCCTTCATAACCCCGGCACTGCACTGCGCTTGCGCTGCTCGTGGGCGCGGCCCTGGCTGACCGCCGCCATCTTATGTCGTGTTTGACGAATTATGAAAAGTTGCGCGGTCGTATCGGCTGTTGGATCTAGCGAGCAAATAGTATTCGCTCCAACTCCCCCGGAGTGACAGTAGCCCGCCCCCCCCCCCCCCCCCCCCCCCCCCAACGTCTTCAGAGACATCACAGGGAAGTGGCTGGACTGGAGCGTAACGTGCCGGAGTGAGTGAGACAGACACTAACACTTGACGACCCGCCCATTAAGCCTTTACTAGCCAGTTTTTACGCCAATGCAGAGGAATCGTCGGTAAAACTGATGGTGCGAGTCGGGCCCTGCACACTAACGAAAAAAAAAATACCCGTAGATTTTTTCTCCCTGGTATTTTAAGGCTTCATAGTCCGGAACTTAAACGCGACTGTCTGTAATTTCGATATAGCGAACATGTGAGTGTTGTTTTATGTTTAACTCGCGTTAATTTTCTGTCTTTTATTTCTGTTGCAGGTGAGTATAATGCTGCCCCGTACAAACCAGCAGAGGAAACATGTAAAACTTGTGAGTCGCTACGGAGTGAAAGCTGCCCATGAGTTTCTAGAAGGTGTGCGAATAATCCGGCACTGAATCGAACTGAATCTGGTCGATTCGATTTGATTCAGGAGGCGAGGCGAGGTGCCATGATCGCATGCCGAATAATTCCGTACATCGAATCCCAATAGTTTTGAAATAGATTTTTTTTAAAAGCAGAAGAAGTTTAACAGTTATTTTTTACCTAAATTCGGTAATATTACGTTACGTAAACGAACTCGGTCTGACTCAAATCGAATGTTGTTGTTGAAAATATTCGCTTTGATTCGAAATGTTGTTGCCTGCTGATATTTTTGATTCGTAATGTTTTTGAAAAAAAAAAACGCTGATTCACCCAGCTCTACTGGAAGTGAATTTTACTGTACATTGACTAAAGTCTATCGCGCTTAGAGTACAGAGTGCTGACTGGCGTTAATCACTGTGCCAACAGCAATGTGGACGTGAATGCGATGTGAGCTCACAGCCGTCGCCGGCCGCACCGCGCCTTCTGTTGTGTTGGTCACAAACGCTGATCTATTCGCTATTATTATTGGTTACTGCGCTGGTTCCGCCTTGTGCGCCCCGCCCCGGCGTTACGATGCTCCAGAGCACGGCAAACGGTCCTGTCTGCCCTGCCCTCTCCTGCCCTGCCGTCTCCTGCCCTGCATTGCTGCCAACTGAATCAATGAACCTTGTCACGTTGAGCGCCCGTTACTTCGCGTTGTCCCGGTGGCGGCCCTGTCCCTGTCGTGGCCGGCGGTACTGTCCTTCGTAGCATAGGGCGCACGTTTTAAACGATGTGTGCAATTCAGAAACGGATACTTATCTGGCCTCTGCCACGTTTTAATCGCTTTTCAACGTTTTCTCTGACGGTGTATCCCCGGCAATCGCATGCCGCCCGAAAGCAGTGGAGAGAGACAGAGAGGAAGGAAGGGTGCTCTCTCTCCGGCAGCTCCCCAGCGCATCACGAGCCTGTGAGTGAACTTGCAGCGTGTGCTGTGCGTGGGACGCTGCGGCGTGTTGCCAACGACTCCTGTACCTTTATTTCTTTTAAATTTTCTAAACTTTGTTCGATTATACGAAGAAAACATAGTTTCCGGACATATCATAGTAAAATTAATTAAAATTCAATTTAGCCGAGGCCCTACACCTTTTCAAGCAAAATGTTTTGCTCCTTGCGTTGAGGTGCGAAGAGATTATTTTGCAGAAGGTCCGTGCAAGAACTGCTCGATGTGATCGGATTGGGACGGGGAATCCTTGTTTAGAGGTTGGCTGTTTGTCTGTTTTTTCCGGGCCCGGAGTAGCCCGGAGCAGCTCCGGCCGGGCGCCGGGCGGGCGAGGAGGCGTCCGGAGGCACGGCGCGGGGACGAGTGGATCACGACAAGGCTGCTCTGTGCTTGTTTCCGGATCCCTTCCGTCCTCTGAAACTGCCTGGAACCAGCGCGGCCGAGGTGAGGTGGGCAGTATGAGAAATATAGCACCACCACGACCGGGCCTCTCGCTCGGGTGACCCCGCGGCGCGGACCAGGGGTAATTATCGGGGTCCTCGCTAAAGTTCCTTAGGCACGACGGCCACTTTCCAATGTGAACAGATTTGTTCATACTCGTTATGACAGTTGGGTGACTGGTAGAGTTAAAGTGTGGAAAACGCCAAAAATAGATCATTTATCTCGGGACTATGAAATTCGATCCAGTTTCTCATAGAATGGACGCTGCTATATTTCTGGCGGTGTACCGGAGGCCAGCCCACGCATGCTCGGAGAGAGTCTGCGGCTGTGATCTGCCCGGCATGGCGTTCTAGCGCACAGCCGAGTCTTGTGAGTGTCGCCGCCCCCCGCCCCGCCCCGCGCAGCTGATTTGATCTGTCATGGGACGCGTTCGGACTGGAGCGAGAAATTGTGTGATCGCGATTGGGAAAGGGGTGGGGTGGGGTGGGGGTGGGGGCGATAAGTCCTTTATACGCGTGGCAATGGAGGCGAGAGCCGAGTCCTGCAGCGCTGCCGGCTGTGTGTTCTTGTAGTGATCGTGGTGCTCCTACCAATCCGAGTCACTGACTCTCACCACCAGTCCATCTGATCTCGCTCCTGTCTGGCGTGTCGTCACAAACTCCCCGAATGTGACTCTTGATCGAACACTCTTCCTTTGTAATTCATAAGACGTCTTACTCTTCCCTTGTCAAGGTAACCGCCTGCAAATATTTACTATGGGGACTTGATTAATGCGCTCTGGTGTTGGCTCACACTGATGTCTAGCCGTGACTCGAGACCTGTATGCTGATCAGGGGTCGTCCACTTCGTGACAGGTCAGGTTGAGACATCGGGTTGGCTATGCTGCGGGTGCCGGAGTGTTGCAGTTCCACTTGGTCCCTGCCCTGCCCTATCTTATCATACCCTGCCCTGGGGCTGAGCGGGCTCTAGCTCTGCGGTCTCTGCTGGTCAGCGGCTAGGCCTGGCTAGGCCGGGCTAGGCCTCCTGAGTGAGCTAGGCCAGGCTTCTCTGCAGGCCAAAGAGCGAGGCGCGGAATCTGAATCGCTTGCTGTGCCAATGCGCATAGATTATCCCCCCTGCCCCCTTGCCCCCTCCGAGCAGTGCATGCGCAGTGCACTCTCGAATTGATAGCAGCGCGTCGTCTGCTTGTTCTCCGGCGTGGCGTCGCGTGGCTTCGCGTGGCGTGGCGTTGCGTGGCTTGGCCCGAGGGACGCGAGTCGACAGTCCGCAGTCCAGGCAAGCAGGGCGTTCTGCAGCGAAAGCTATATCGCAGCCCTTCCACTCGGCTGCCCCGCCCCGCCCCGCCCCGCCCCGCCCCGCCCGGGGCAATTAAAAGACCTCTCGCTTCTCGTGGCGGTGAAGGGGAACATGCATCGAGAGTCCGATGCACGTGCTATGCAGCAGCAGCAGCAGCAGTAGCCGGTGAGCGGCCGTGGTACCCAGGTGCTTCTTCTTCTTCTTCTTCTTCTTCTTCTTCTTCTTCTTCTTCTTCTTCTTCTTCTTGCTGTGCTTCTGCTGCTGCGGCTGGGCGTGGCGCGAGAGATGACCTTTCTAACACATTAGCGCCCTGATGTGGTCATCGCCCGTCTTCATGCTTATTGCATTCCATCGCTCGGATATCGAAGAAGCATTTCGAACTTTCGGCAGAGCTTCTCTTGACTCCCTCCCTGCTCCCCGTGCCCTCCCCCTCCCCCTCCCGCTGGTTGACGCGCTGAGTTGATTACAAGGCCCGGTGCCGGCTGGTTCCGGCCGGGGGGCTGTGCTCGGGTTGTGTTGCAAGGCGGAGGCCTACGGAGGCCGCACCCACCTCTCGCTCCGGGTACCGGGCTCGGTACCGGGTGTAGGCCCTTCAGGGCTTCCTGCGTCACCACAGGTCGCCCCACCAGCTCCGTCACCAGATACTGGACGAGATTTTTTCGCCAGGATCACGTCCTTTACTATTCCCTTCACCACGCCCTTCACCATACTCTTCACCACGTGCTTTACCACACCATTCACCCTTCAACATGTCCTTTACCATACCCTTCACGTCCTTCACCACGTCCTTTATCATACCCTTCACCATGTTCTTGACGGTGTTTTTTCACCAGGTCCTTCACCGACTCCTTCGACAGGTCTCTCGTTATGTCTTTCAATGGGTTCTTCACCACGTCCTTTACTTGGTCCCTCACCAGCGGGTCCTTCACCGGATCTTTCAACTTGTCCCTCAGCCTGCCCTTCGCCATGCCCTTCGCCTGCAGGTCCTTCACCTATGCCGAGATGAGTTGCGTCCATCTCGAGGCCCTCAAGTGGTAAATACTACTCGGCGTTTTGTAACCCGGGGAAGTGAGTTCGGCCCTTCGTCCTTGGCTGGGCGTGGCTGGGCGTGGCTGGCCAGGATGGGCCGAGGCACCTGAGGGGAGGGAAGGGGAGGGGAGTGGCATTGTAAACAAGGCAGAACAATACCTCGTAGGACTCTGGCAATAAGCCGCGGTGAGGTGGAAAAGCCGATGGTTGTTTATTTGTTTGTCGAAGGAATTGAAATCCGCGGTGGTCGCAGCTCCGGCTGATCTCGTGTCCAGGTGCATCTGTAGCGGCCGTTGACTTGTTTACCTGTAAAAAGGGGGGGGGGGGGGGGGGGGGGGGCAGCCGAAAGTGGTATAAAATCGGTCATGTAGCATGGGTACGGCCCCTTATCCTCATAACATAACTGCATATATGAGAAATGCATCAAAAAATTTACAAAATAACGACAAAGTAGACGACCAATCTACGATAAGTGTAGAGTAAGCAAACCTATTTCGGATCAGACCATAATTCAGATCAATCACGTTTTGCGGCTAACGCAGTGAATCAATGTTTTTGTACTATTTTTTCTTGAAAGAATGTGTTGTTTTCTTTAAATTTTAAAAAGTACTTGTCCTTTTTGGGGCCCGTTTAAAGTTGCTAGCTCGACTTTAAGTTTTAGCGACAGCGACAGTAAAAGTCACGCCCGACTAATTGCAGAATTTTGCTTTGAGGGAAAGATGAAAAATAGCCTCTTGATTATTAAAAAAAAAAAAATTTGATGATATCCATATAGCTTAATATCGTTACCTAAAGGACCAAGAGACACCCAATAAAACCATCAGGTCGTTCTGGATTCGACTATATTCAAGTTGGTAACGAATACAATTTTTGCTGATCCTAAATAAGTACCGTGGAACCTATTTCGGATCAAATGCAGACCTTTGCAGTATTTCTTTTGAATCGCGAGTGACTGCAAGCTTAGACATGAAAAACTACTGCAATGTAGAGGAAGGGTGAAGCTATTTAGTCGTTCTCACAGGAGTTCCGTGAGATGCTTATTGAGGGAGTAGTAAGCGTGTTTTGAAAATTTGATCCGAAATAGGTTCACTTACTCTACGTTTATCGCATTCATCATAAATTTGTTGGTAATTTTGAAGTCTGTTTCACAGAAAATCCGCACCTTTGGTTTAAAAATAAAAAAAATAAAAAAAATAAAAAAAATAAAAAAAATAAAAAAATAAAAAAAAAAACACTATCACCCGGCTTGATCAACGCAGCTTTCACCGACGTAAATGCACGACAAACCTAAGGTAAATCCACACACCTCTAGTTTGATGGCCTTTTGATCCAGTGCATCACAAGTTGACGCTTCACTAGGCTCCTTCTTGCACGGTGTCATCTCCTGTGGAAGTTTCTGTAATACAAATTTAGTGACATTAAAGCGAGTCGCCTTCATCAGGTATAAGGTCCATCAGGTATACTCCCATCAGGCACAGTGTTCATCAAGTATATTCCCATGACAAAATCCCTCGTTCATGCTATTGTTATTTATGTTGGAAAGCGTCCTATCACATATAACTTAATTCCTTCCACATATAATTCCCCTCACATATAATCCCTATCGCCCTAAGGGATGATTTTGAGGCAAAAGTGATACTTTTTCTGTTATATTAAGTGGGGTATTTTCTAAGGTGTTTTGAATTATGCTGATCACCAAAAAATAATTTTTGTAGAGCTACTTTGTCGTATAGGGGCAGTTTGAGTGGTTTAAAGTCGTAAAGGGGTGGTTTTGAACAAAGTCTGATTTCGTACATTCAAGTTGAGTTGGGAATCGCCCTAGGGAATTTCGAGGATGCCGATGACGAAAATAATATTTCCGGTCGTGTATTTTACAATTTTGTGATAGCTGTGGGGAGAAATGTCATTAAAAGAGTGGTTTTCGGCAAAAATTGAACCTTTCCAGTTGTAGATGACGGCCACGCTAATTGAACCGTATTCACTGTAAGCGACTTACGCCTGGAACGTTTAGGCTCAAAAGTATGCCTTACAATGTCAAGTATTGGGCG
>CABIKL010003589.1:0-10739 GCA_902196195.1 Aptinothrips rufus | reverse complement strand
GGGGGGGGGGGGGGGGGGGGGGGGTATTTGCATTAAGGAGAGATTGAGATTGAGATCTACCGATGAGAGAAGGACTTTCCGTCTGCGGCGGCAGTAGGAGGACGTGAACACAGCTGGCTATTCCAATTTCGAACTTTGAAATTTGAATTCATGGAAATAAACGGAAATAAATTAATTGAAAGTCTGCGAAATGATCGATTTTGGCCCTTAATTTCCAGCTGGTTTCAATTTAATTTTATGCTCATGAGCATGAGCATGACTCTCAGACTCTTATTGACTATTTTCTCTATAAATACTGACTATCTTATACAGTAGTAGCAAATGACTATTTTGTTCGTTATTATGGACAATTTTGTTAGTAAAAAATTAACTATTCGTGGAATAGTTAGTAACATACGAACAAATTTGTCAATAGTACGTAGGAATGGAAAAGTAAGTATTATTGTTGCTTAAATTTCTAACATTATATTGACAAAAAGTCAATACGAGTCTGAGAGTCTGAGAGCTGCAGCCAATGAGCTGTTTCCTGTCTCTCTTATTTTTAGTTTGACAAGGATTCTCAGTTCTTTCTATCCGCGTGCTATGCTAGTATGGCACTCGGCATGGCTGCGCTCTCGCCTTGTCATTATCCTAATGCTGTACTGTGGGGTGACGCCTTGTGTTTCTTTCGCCGCTTCGCTAGCGTCTCTCCAGTATTGCCTTTACATATGGAGACGGGTCTGCCGGGCTGCGACGCGATGCGCAGCGCCCAGCCTGGAGAAGTTTTTACCCTGCCGCGTGTACACTGTCACTAAATTTCCGCTGAATTATTTTTCTTCAAAATTTTTACGGACTGTTGATGGTTTGATGGTGTATATGCAGTGTCGCCTTGCGTTATTTACCCATGAAGTGGTCGACCTGATCTTAGGGTGGCTAGCATTCAAGGGATCATGGAAAATATTAGTCAGGCGGAAATGAAACTCAACCAACGTCAGGGAGAAGTATAGTAAAACCGCTCTATAAGGTCACCCCTTAGAAGGTAGATTTTGGAGACGGGCTTTATGTTCGCGAGTTTATACCTTCACCCTTCGGGCTTTGCTTTGTGTTGTTTTATTCCTAGAACTGAAAGTCAGGGAATGCAGCGAAACGAAAACGGGTAGAAAATGAAGGACACTGGAGCCTTAAAAAGAGCGGCCATACCCTGGAGCTCGACTTCAACAGCTGTTAGACCTCCTCTATCAGCGTAGATCGCGACCCTGCCCTGCCCTGCCATGCCGGTGGCCAGACCACATTACGTTAATTTGAATCGCTCTAGGCCACTCTAGGCGCTGCGTGGCGCGTCTGACTACACTGAAACTGACACAGGCGGACAGGCCAGGCGGCCGTCTGAAGCCGCGTTGTCTCGCCTGGCTCTCTAGCAAGTCGACACGATTGGAAGCCCAGAGTCCTCTCCGCGCGCTGTTCTTCGACCTCATCCTCACCTGCCCAGACGCGTGCACACGGAGCACTCACTGTTAAAACCTTACAAAGGATTTTGAGCATACGTAATACGAAGCATTTTTCTTCGTAATACGAAGAAATCCTTTGTAATACGAAGCATCTTACGTAGAAAATTCTTCGTAAGCTTACGTATGTTTAAAATCCTTTGTAATTCGAAGCACATCCTTCGTAATACGAAGAAATCCTTTGTAAGGTTTTAATAGTGCTGGTTGTGGAAGTATTTAAAGTAAGCAGAATGTGAGAAAGGAGAAGCGCATTCTCTCATTGCGTCCTCTCTGGTCTTTTCATTGCAAAGGGAAGAAAAACACTCCCAGATTCTGCATGCAAATGGAAGTTGTTTTCTGACCCCAACTATTCTTTGAACTGTCAAATTCAGATGTGATGCAAAAAATTTATTAGGTATGCAAAATTCTAGAAATATGCGATTGATCCCCGCGAATAGTAGGCCTACCTTACCTATCTTTCGTAGGCATCTTCGGGATTGTCTGGAGAGTTTAAATTTGCGGTGGTTTGCGTCCTGAGGTGGCGATGGAGAGAGGTGGGTGGTGGCGTGGGCGGGCGGCCGTTGTGAGCGGATGTCTGCGGCTCCGCAAGAGCTAGGCGGCACTCTCAGCCCAATGAACTCCTCTCTGTGATGCAATCGAAGAGACACTACGCACCTCTGATGGCTTCCTGCCGTCGGCATGAATGCACCGTACCTTACAGCGCCGCTCGGCGCCACGCCCCGCCACGCCCCGCCACGCCCCGCCACGCCCCGCCACGCCCCGCCACGCCCTTTCCCACACCGCCACGCCATGCTGGTCGGACCGCTTGCATGATCCTCAAGGCCGGCAAGGGCAGAAGGACCTGTGCCGTCCTGCCCTGCCCTGCTCTTCCCTTTCCCTGCCTGCGCCCCTGCTTCACCTGTTAGGAGTCTCCACGGACCATCGACCACATTTAGCCTGCCGCCCGTACACGTGTCCGTCAGCTACGATAGTCTTGGGTTTCATTATGGTTCGAATGTGGCGAACGTTGTCTGTTTTCTGTTTCTGTCCAGTTGGGATGTGAAAGTATTCGAACAGAGAGGTAATTTTTGAAACGTCTGCCGAGTGTTTTGTGAAAACTATAACGGCAGGAAGCGATCGGATGGAACGCGTGTTAATGCCTGTACCTCCCGCCCGCCCCGCACTGTTAGTATGGGGGAGGAAATATACTGCGGGAGTGATCGTTTCGGAAGCTGCGGCTCACGAGATGTGGTTTGTGGTCCATGAGACGAGGCTGCTGCTGCTGGCGGCACACAGGGGACACCCATGCACCGCGAGGGGAGAGCGTGACGGGGCAGGGCAGCAGGACATTGTTCGCAGTCAGCATTGTTACGGAACGCCCCGCCCCGCCCCGCCCCGCCGCGCCGCGCCGAGTGGGAGTGAATCAAGTTGAGGTAATGGCACCTTAGGAGGTATTAGCCCGATGGGACTAGGCTTGCAATACGTCCTTGGGGCACGTACTGCTCTGTGACAGTGTGGCAGTTAACAGTAACACCTGCTCGTACCGATGATGTGACTGTCAGGGTTTGAATCTCGGCTCTGGCGGTGATTTTACGGTTTATCACGCTGTATCCCTTGCCATGTAGCTAAAAACGACACTGCCTGGTGGACTATGTTCCTCTTTCGAGGGGTTAATACTCACCAACTATGCGTTCTGCCGTGGAATCTGGGATAAATCAACAGTATGCCAGGGCTCACGCTTAGAATTTATCGTCAGAACGGCGACGCAGACACTATCTTCCAAGGCTGACCTTAAACCCTCAGAATGTACCAAGTATCCTGGGAGTTAAAAACAGGCCTTAAGAAATCAAGATTTGTTTTTTACCGTGTTTATGCCAGTTTACTTGAACAATTGCTGAGCTTTTACCTCAGCTGGGTGGATTTAGTTGGGATTCAGCAAGAGGAATGTACGCTGATTTAGTGGAGTGATTAGCCTCTCTTCCGCTCCTCTCCTTCCCTCTCTCTCTCTCTCGCTCCGCTGCTCTTAAGCTTGTCGTCGCGGACCGATCGCGGATGTACCGGTGCCCGGGCCGGGTACCTCGCGGGGAAAGTGTTCTGTATGCATGTCGGGGGCGAGGCGGGAGTCGGGGCGTGGCGTGGCGTGGCGTGGCGTGGCGTGGCGCCGGGTCGGCTTTGCTCGGGACGACCCGCCTCCCTCTCTCGTGCGGAATCATTCGGGGTGATGACATTTTTACTGTCAGCTCGTTCCTGCGATTAATGTTTGCCTTTCCCTTTAATTAGCAGTGCACTTTCTAGTCGACCCCGCAGTGGTCTATCCCTAAACCCTGGATGCTTACGTCGTTTTCGGTCGGATGTGCGACGACTTTGGCTCCAACACGCGTGCCCGCCATTCAGAGCTTACTTTTTGGATCGTTCACGGATGATTGTGTGGAGATCGAACCCGAAGAAATCAAACTGAACATCACACAACCTCCGCCCAGTGGAGAAGAAACACCGTAAATGCGAGTTGCTTGGACAGGAAGCGCCTTTTAAGAGGCGTTTACACGGAGTTTGCACCCAAAACCGGAACGCCTTAAGGCGCTTCCGATCGAAACACCCCCTATCTGAACGCCTGGCAGATTTACAGCGAACTTAAAACGTGTCGCACCTCCTCCAAAACGGGAGGGTTGAAAGTTGCTGCGTAGGCAGCCCGCATGCACGGGTGCCGCCGTGTTGCCTACCCTGCGCCCGGCCGTCCTGGACCGGCCCTGGACCGGCAACGATGGCTCGTTCCGTTTATTTATCTCGGGCCCGCTGACAGCGCGCGTGCTTTGAAACGCGCCGGGGAGAGGAAGCCATTGTGAGGGGGCGGTGTGTTCGCACGTGATCCGGGTACACAGGTTGTGTAATTAGGAGCAGGCGGTGCGGCTTAAACTCTCGTACAGTGCAGCGGTTGGTTATCGCGACTCGGCGCGAGAATCCGACTCCTATCCGCCAGCGATGGGGAGGAGAGGAGGATGTAGTTGTTCCTCTCGCACCTGTTCACTTGTTGCATAAGTCTGTCTCTTTCTTTGTGGCCCGCGCGCCGCATTATACCCAGCACTGCTGTACACTACGGTGACATTTTTGTTGTACATTTCCTGCCAAAACGATTTCCGACTGTCATTCGTATGTTCAGTTCCAAAAGTTCAAAAGTGTCAGTTGCGGTAGGTCCGTTGCCGGCCTGTTCCGAAAAATATTCCCACTTCTCAGTTTGCTAACTTCGTGAGTCGTTAGGTCGCGCTAGACCAGTCTATGGCGCAGGTGAGATGCCGTCGCGAGCTCGCTGGGTACGCCACGCCCCGCCACGCCACGCCTCGCCCAGCCACGCCACGCCACGCCTTGTAATTGGCTGCGGCGGTAACGTTCAGGATGGTAATCTGCCTATCGGTCCTGTCCTCTGGCGGTCCGGTCCGGTCCATTCTCTAGTGTAATGTGCGTGGCCCGGTGGCCCGGCCTCTGGTCCAAGGCTAGAGAGCCTAGAGGTGTGACTGTCAGGTGGGCCAGCCCGAGGGCCAGCCCGGGCCAGCCCGAGGGCCAGCCACTCTGTGGGCCGGGCCGGAGGAGGGCCCGCCGGGCGCTTCGCTGCACAGCGCAGAGAAACCAAAATCCAGAATCTGGGGCAGCCCAACCCAGAAACCAAGGGCGAAAAAAAATGTGATATTTTTGTATGTCGTTTACGAAATGAACGAAAACTACTAAAATTTTATTGCACGTAACGCGTTTTGAAGTAACTCAAGTCTCAAAATCACCAGGCTCTCGGCGAGGCTCGGGTCCCGTCGGGTCCGCTCCGCTGCAGGCTGGGACTGACTGGTGCTCCAGTTTGGTAACGCACGCGTTTCCCGCCCGATGCGAGCGCAGATAGAGTGTTTCGTCGATCTGGATTTCATATCCTTTCAAATTACAGAGCAGCACTACGCCGCACGTAAGGCTTTCGATTGGTAACCGAAGTGAAGTAATCGAAAGTAGGAAAGGCGCCAGGCATTGAACAGGACGGCGCACTATCCCGTGGAATGTCTCCGGTGCCTAACCCCGAACTCATGTTATTTTAGAAATCGGATGATGTGATGGCAACGGACGGTGTAACCAGAGACAAGCTGGCTACCTAATCCTGGGCATTGGTCCTTCCCTTTCCTTTCCCCAAGCAGCAGCTCAGTGACGGGCTGGCTGGGGCTGGTGGTCAGGTCAGGAATCCGACCCCCACCCCCTCCCCCACTTCCACCCTATCTGGACCGGGCCCAGCTGCCGCAACGACGACTTGGACTGAATGATGTTTCTGTTGCGTTGCTTGGCATGCTACAGCCTGCCGCAGAGGAAGAGAAGATTCAAATTACAAATCGGCGCCAATTATTTTAGCGGTGCAGCGAGACAATGGCGCCGCTTGGCTTTTAACGCAGCAGTCCTATCGCGACGATCTGAGGACGGGGCGGGGCGGGGCGGGGCGCGGGTTGGCCGGCGCCCTGCTGCGGCCTGGGGGGGCTGCCGTGGGAAAGCGAATTTACAGGTGGGAAGCTAACCGTTTCCAGGGGTACAGCACCTTTTACCCCCCCCCCCCCCCCCCCCCCCCCTAAGGCCCGGATCGCCCCTCTTCCCCGCCAGGGCACGTGGTCTCCTGTGCTGACCCTCGCTTGTCATGCCCTGTTGTGACAGCCGTCTGTCTCTTTGGTTTCAGGTGAGGACTGAGGCGCGCTTCACTTCGTCTCACCTTTACATCGCGCCGGGTACCGGGTACGGTTAGATGCGAGTTTCAGCGCACTGCGGGGAGCTTATATTCTTGATTGTTTTGGAACTTTAAATTACCGATATCGAGCGGATGAAAGTTGTTATTGCGCAATGCCTTGGTTTCAGTTTACATTTTTCCGAGAAGGATGATTGATGTTGAGGTGCAAAATTTTAAAAACAGAAAGTAGCTAATCTTTAAATTTTTTAAATAGAAATTCTGTGTACTGACGTCATGACGCTCAGTATCGCCTTCTCTTAGGGCCGTTGCATGGCAGAAGGGTGGACGGGGCACGATGTTGGCATTTCATGCGGTGACTGCATGGCGAGCCACGCCACGCCACGCCACGCCACGCCACGCCACGCCACGCCACGCCACGCCACGCCGTGTGAGAGCCGCGGCAATGAGTCCATTCCTTGTTTCATCTCGTCGACAAATGATCGACCCGAACTGACCGAACTTGGAGCAAGAATCGAGTAGGGTTTGAACTGGTCTGAAAAGCTTAATCTCGTGCAGAAATTGTTATTTTGGGGTCAGAATGTTTAACAACGAAGAAAGCAGGCGAAAATCACTCTTCCGTCGTTAAATTTTTTCCAAACTTTGGGGGCTCTATTTCGCAATTGTATATTATTTTTTTATTTTTGTTTTAACTCGAGTTGACACCGTGCTGCATGGTTCTCCCCGCCCCCTGCCAACGTCATAAAATTAGTTAATCGACAAAAGGGGAAAATATTTGTAAATTTGGTTGTACTGAGGGCCTCTGCAGCAAATTTTCTTCGCTTTTTCTTTAATTTCTTTTTCTTCTGTTTCGCTCTGAAATGGACATTTGGCACGCTTGTTGCACTCAACCGAAATGTAAACGTGATTTAGGATATTTGAGGTTCAATAATTGCTTTGCATGGGTCTCAGTCTCTGATGCAGTGGTGTATTTGTCGTTGTAGTGTACACAGTGGGGAGTGGGAACTCAACGTCGCATGCAACGTATACCTCCCATGGTACGTACTGCCTGCAAAGCATGAGGTTCGTGTGCCCCGATTAGTTTAGCTGCGTTCTAACGTCCCTGGGCAGGGCCATGTACTGTGTATTGTCTGTGTATTGTGGGATGACGGTTTAAAATTGTGTCCAAGCCGGAAGTATCTCAGTACACCCACGGAAATGTTCGCTTGAATCTAGACAAAAATGAGGACGCCAGAATTGTCCTCACATAGGACAAAAAATGCACAGATCCTTGAAAAATTAAAAACATGCTTTGAGAAATTTTTCTCTGAGAAATAAATTTGTGTCGTGAATCTTATTTATGCTTACAGCCCTTCAAATCCTAGTTATTTTTCATAGCGAGTAGGGCCATTGCGATGAAAAGAAGAAGGATCGAAAGAAAAAGTAAACACAACCGTAACGGAATATCGGTCAATTTTTTTGTAAGAATAGCATTGCTTTTGATTTTATTTTCTTCCTCTTTCTTCTCTGCTAATAATTTCGTGCGGGACTTCTGTTGCTTTTGCCACCTCGCGCAGCAAATGAATGTGAGCTGGACATTTATGTGGGTTTATGTGTGTGGGTGTGGCTGAGTGAGTGAGTGAATCAGCGAGTGAGTGAGTGAATCAGTGAGTGAGTGAGTGAAGAAAGATTTGCCATTTTAACTGCTTACTAGGTGGAGCTTTCTATGTACTCACTCTTCTCTCGTGTCTTGCAGTAGTTGTCGAGGAGTGAGTTGGGACTCGCTACGGTATCTAACAGGACACAGCTAACAGCCTCTGCAGCCGACTTGTTTTCCCCTTTCTGCTGTCGCCTTGCCTCACAGCTTTTCGTATTGGGATTGCTACATCTCTCTCAGTCGTGACAGGATCGGCTCAAGTGACTCTTCGTATTCGTCACAAAGTGACGTTTGCAAACAGTTCCCGTGACCCATCCTCACGGGCCTGACCCATTATGCCCCGCTCCCCCATAACTGAACGATTCCTAATTCGTATGTTTCACAACCACTTCTTGTTTGTTCGATCATTTCTTCTGGAACCCGCTGCCATCCTGTCGTGATTCAACTCGTTCCCGCTCCTGTCGCTCGCGTCTGGAATTGTCTTCCACTGAACGCCGCGTTGTTGTTGCTTTCTTCTTCTCTTCACGCTGCACTTGACTTCCCTGGCTAGCGCTGCGTCAATCTCTGCCAAGGCCTCGTTTGATCGGCTCGCCCCGCGAACACAAATAATAATGCCCGTATGTATATTCTTATTTCCTTAAGAACGAATTAGTTCGTATTATGAACAGATTGGGTCATACTATGAACGAATTAGCGATCTTCATAGCCACGAACAAATCAAATGGTTCCTACAACGATCATCTTCGTTCATGATATGGTCAGTTTTGTTCATAAATACTGACAGGTTTGTTTCATTGGTTATGACAGCTTGGGGTTTGATAGGAAAAGTTTAAGAGTGTACGTATTCATTCAGTTCTTGTTAATCTATCCATTGAATCCTTCCGAAGTTCCGCGCCTGTCGAAGGGGGGGCTGGCTGCTCTGTGCGCCCTCAGCGCCCTCTCCTGTTTGACCTCTCTTCGCTTCCACCGCCAGTCGCGGCCGGGGGGGGGGGGTATGCGTTTCATACATTCGGAATGGGGAATTCAAGCTCCCGCCGTCAGCTGAGGACGTCCCGTCCGGAGCAGAGAGCGCGTCACGGCATACGTGCCTTGCCGCGAGACTCGCTGGAGCTGGAGGGACTAGGAGGGAGAGAGTCGGCCTCGTCACGTGACCCCGAGGCCCCGCCCCGAGCTGTAGAGCCTCTAGGAAGAACATGACGCGGCTCGCTGGCCTGGCGAGGCGAGGGCCCACACTAACCGCCTACCTACACACCGAGCACTACTCGGTATCTGAGGGTCACGTGACTGCGGCAGTTCTCTCCCCCTCCTGTCCCCCCGGGCTTGGCGTGGCGTGGCGCGGCGTGGCGTGGCGAGAAGACAGGTGAAAGCGACCTGCCGTGCCCCGCCCTGCTGCGGAGGTATGGTATGGGTGCACCAGGCAGGATGAAAACAAACGCGGCGTAAAGGAGTGATCCCGTGCGGTGGCGGCGGGGCGGGGCCCGGCGGACGAGAGTGGAGAGCGGCCCACGGATTTACTGGCAACTTGCTCTCATCTCGAGGACAGGGACTTTGAAATTGAAGATTACCGCTATTTCTTTTTTTTAGTCAACTTGAGTATCAAGTAGTGTGCAAACTTTCAAAAACCCCTAAGTATGTAGCAAATTTCAAAATATATATGTGCTCGGTAAGTGCAATGTGCGCAATGCGTAATTTTTCATCTTAGGTAGCAAACGCCAATGTGCACTGCTAGTCCCCCGCTGTCAATTCAATCCGTCTGAGCCTGATGAGGTATCGCCGTTGACAGTTTGTTGTTGTTGTTGATCTCCAGCAGCTGCGCCAGCTGGCACTAGCTGCGATCAGCGGCCGCCACACTGTGAAACGTAAATATATTTTTTTTATTTTGTATTTTTTTGGAATTAGGGAGAAAACGTTATGATCCAATTTGCTAAATGCTTTGCGGAATTTTTTTTTTAAAACTCGTGTTGTTGTTGTTTTTTTAGAGAAGATTTTGGGATCACTGTCGCAGACATATGGGGTTTTGCTAGAACAAGATCTTTGTTCTTTGTGCGAAATGGTGTCATCTCGTTTTGACTTTCTTGCACGGTTCAGGACCCGGTTAGTTTTCCTATTGAGTGTAGTCTGGTGACGGGTGTGACGTGATGTCCGGCGATACGAGGCGGTGTGTTGTCCCGCCAGGTCAGTGACCCCGCCTGGAATGGACCATCGGGAATATTCAAGGCCAGGGATGCTGCTGGCTCGGGGCGGGGCGGGTTGGGAGCCTGGTCCACCAGCCTGCAGCGATGGACGAGGCCCCGCCAGGCCCCGCCAGGCCCCGCCAGGCCCCGCTAGGACCGGATCAGAGCCGACCGGATCCCCTCTGAGATGAGCATGGACCAGCACGGCCACGATACTCCGGCACTCCGGCACGGCCTGAGTCGTCCGCGTTTCATTGCTGCCTTCTGAATGTAGCTCTGAACCTGTCAATGCGGGCTGGGCCGGGCCAGAGAGTGCCGATACGATGCGATGTGCTCGTCTTGCTGGTGACGGGGCGGGGCGGCTTCGCGTCCGACCCGTGGCCCTCTTATTCTCGTAGGATTCAAACTGGCGCAGTTGGTGGCTACTCATTGTCATCTTGTACTGGATCCTGGAGGTTATTGGAGAGACAGCCGAGCAGTGCGCGATACCCTCTCGGCACTGAGCCCTGCCCGGCCCTGCCCCTGCAGTGTAGTCGTGGCTGCTCGCCTTGCTGCAGTGACCTGACGTCACAACACTACTCCACTGCTCCGGCCGGCCCGACACCACCTCTTCGTGCACTCTAAATGTCTAGTAGCTTTTTGTTCGGACTTAGTAACAGTTTTAAACATAACTTGAATTAGTGACAGTTTTGTTTAGGGATGCAAAGGCCGGTAATATTACCGGTAAGATTTGGTAAGATACCGGTAACTTTCCGAAAGTTACCCGGGCC
>CABIKL010003588.1:0-10739 GCA_902196195.1 Aptinothrips rufus | reverse complement strand
AAAATAGAAAAAAATGCTAGTGTTTCTTTGACGACGGAAACTTATGTAATTCCCGTGGTCGGGTTTTAAATGTGCCTTATTAACGGTTTCCTTTATTGGTGTTTTGTTGGGGTCATATGTAGTTTTTAATTTTTAAATGGCGATTCCAGCTGATTGCAATTTATTATTTTATTTTATTGATGCATAACTTAGTATCGAAAAAGTGTCTTAGACATGTATTTGTGTAAGTGTGACTCGTGGCTTGTGGCACGTGACTATTTTACATCAATGAAATTCACGAACTGAATTGTGACACTCGAGTAATATCGTAAATGTTTGCTTTTACAACTGTGTTGTGCTTCTTCTGATTAATCTCAATAAATCCATGTGCATAGTTCAAAGTCTTGTTTCCCTGTTTGGCTGCGATCTGCCATTATACAAAGCATAACATTCCACACACTGACCATGTCCTGGATACTGCAAGGATGTATGTACGTGCATTTATATACTTGTTGCTCACTCTTGTCTCTGCCCGCAGCATTTGGCGTCCCCTGGCCTGGGTCTCCGTCAGACAGAGAGCCCATGTTGGTGGGCGTGCCCCCAGTGCGAGGCCCTAGCTCCGCCCCTGGCCAGCCGGCCAACAGGGACGCCCAGCCCAACCTGTGCTCGTGCGGGCGCTGGTTCCGCTATCGGTCCTCGCTGTACCGCCACCTCAAGTACGAGTGCGGCAAGGAGCCGGCCTTCCACTGCCACCTGTGCGCCTTCAAGACCAAGCGCGAGCTGAGCCTGCGCCGCCACTTGGAGGTGCTGCACGGCCAGCAGTAGGGCCCCTAAGGGAAGCCCCTTAGGGCTGGCCACGCGGGACTCCCTCTGACCGCCGACCGTCCTGCGCCCGCGGGTCGTCGCATTGGTGCTCTAATCAGAGGGGTCGTCCATAAATTACGTAATGCAAAATATGCCACTTTGCCTCCCTCCTTCCTCTTCGCAGTAAGGCGACTAACTAATCTAACCTGTCGGTGTCAGACCGCATAGGGTACACGAAGCATCCCCTCCCCCACGGGCCTTATGTTATTTATGGACGTCCCCAACTCTACTCTAGCTGTGCCATATGACGTGAATTAAAAGCCAAAGAACACAGATTTACTTGTTTCTCTTGACCCCGGCCGAGCCAGCCTGAGCCAGGCCTTCGCGTTTGGGCGAGCAGTCAGCGCGGATCACCGCATTCAACATCTGGCAGTGCTGCATAATGCCCACACGATCACTTTAATTTCGCACTGAGTCTCTTTCGGAAATCACACAAGTGTCCTAGAAAAACGCATATTTTGAAACTTTTTCGACGTATTTCAAAACCTTGTTGTACTTGTATATTTTTAAAATAATTTTGAAAAAATGTCGAGTATTTGGCAAGGTTCGAAACAAGAGCGGTGTGATATGATACCTGTCTCTAACAGTGCTGTCCCTTGCAGGCCGCCCGCTGCAGTGCGCCCGCTGCGGCCGGGAGTACCGCCAGGCCTCCTCGCTGTACACGCACCGGCGCTACGAGTGCGGCAAGCCGCCCCGCTTCCTCTGCCCCGTCTGCCCGCACCGCGCGCACCAGCGCTCCAACATCAAGAAGCACGTTCGCAAGCGGCACCCCGCCGTCTGGGATCAGGTCTGCTACAACGCCAGCGTCTGGGAGGCCATCGACGACGGGCAGCAGGCGCTCCTCCCCGCCGTGTCCATCCACCCCGCCGGCTTCAGCGCCGCCCCGGCCCACTTCGGGCCGCAGTGAACGGACTGTACACTCACTTCCGGCCCCAGTGAACGAACTGTGCCGCCTCGTATCTTTTCTGTCAAAGGAATCCGCGTTCTTGACGTGGAGCGATTGCAAGTCAGGATGATATTTGAACTAAAGAAGTACCAATTGGAAGTACCATAAAGTTGTATTTTTCTTCTCTTGGCCTACTGCCTATTTTCTGTTACTCCATGTATAGTAGGATTAAATACCGGGCATGAGAAGACCGGGTTGACTGTTGAGCTAAAGATGTTTTGTAATAAGTAAAATAAAGCGGCATAATTCATTCTTTCAAAACTGTGTACATCCTATTCACTAGTGTCAACTCTGCCATTATTGACTAGCACTTCTGCTGATTGAAGTGAATGCTTTGTAGACTCTCGAGATAACCTAACTCCGTGTAATTTTACGCTCTTCTCAGTCTCTTCGACTAGCCATACACATGTTTAACTTGAGAGGAATGTTGCAAACCTTCAGTACTACTGAAGTGTTGTGGGTAGCGTTCGGCTGAGAGGCAGCATAAGGGGTGGGTAGCACCGCCCTCTGGAGAAGCCTCTCGCTGGAACGCATGTCTCCGGACAGAGCAGTACTGTAGTTTCTTCCCATGCGATGCCAACGCTGTGCTGACTCGTGCTAACGCTGTTTGCTGTTGCAGTGATCACTGCCTTCATGCCGACCGGCCTGGTTCCCTACCTGGAGGAGGGCGGCGGCCGTGGCGGCGGCAGCAGTGCTCGGCCCAGCAAGCGACCCGCCATGCCCGCCATGCCCGCCGTGCCCGCCGTGCCCGCCATGCCGTGTGGCCTGCCGCCCAACCCGCCGCGCGCCGCCAAGCCCGCCAATAAGTCCAAGCCCGTCAACCCTGCCTTCGCCACCTTCATCTGCCCCGTGTGCCCGCACCGCAGCCGGCGCCGCACTCACATGGTCTCCCACGTCTCCATGGTGCACCCGGAGTACCCGCTGGAGAACCTGCTCGCCGACAAGGAGTAGTCAGAGTAAACTCAGCGCGGGTAGGTAGGTGCACCCCGAACACTTTAAGTCTGTCTAGCGAGGAGTCAAAACGACGTGCAAACAGAAAAGAAATTAAAACAAAATTGCTATCTTTGGTTTTTGAGTTTGTTGCACCGATATCAGGGCTTTGTGTGAGTGGGCCGCTGATAGCCTGCCTCTTACGCCGTGTTCTGCCCGCAGGGTGCTCTGCCGTCTACCGCGCGGCCTCGCCCATGCTCTACAGCACGCAGCAGCAGACGACAGCCCCGCGGGGGGCCCTTGGAGCCGGGGTGGCCGAGGGCGCGCCCCACGAGCTGGTGCGGGTGCCGGGCGCGGTGCGGTTCACGCGACGCCGCTGCGTGTCGTGCTACCGCAATCTGCGCGCCTCGCAGGACCCGGGCTCGGCCAGGGTGAAGGCCCGCAAGGTGTCCACGTACTGCGCCGCCTGCTTCAAGCAGCCGTACCTCTGCCTGCCCTGCTTCACCGCCGACCACGTCGGCCTGGCCAACGTCATCAACTGCTTCAGCGACCCCAGGGACCCGTTCTGCTGACAGTCCTGCCCGTCCGCTATCCTCTTCACATTATACAAATATGACTGTGCTCTGATAACTATGTTCGTTGTGTATTGGCGAGTTTGTATGTAAATATTGTATATTTAGCTCTAGTTGTATATCATAGTGCGTTTTAAGGCGTTGTTTACATGATTCTAATTTTCCTTAGATTTCTGGATGCTGTGCTGTATGTTTGTGAATATCATTGTACTCTACCAATTAGAGCTGGCTAAAGTTGATCTTTTTGACCTGTCTTTTTTTAAAATATGTTATCCTTCTGTACACAATAAGAAGAACGAGTATTGTCCCATTGCGCATTGGAATAGAGTACTTCAAAAAAGTCCAGAGCGGAAGTGTGAAGAACAAAACGACTTGGCGGCAGGTTGAGCGGTAGCGCTGCAGCGGAACCGCCCCGCATTCACCTAGTCGTTTTGTTTTCGCACTTCCGCTCTGAGCTTCTCTGAAGTACCCTATTTACTCACTAATTTTCTCAACACATGCACCCGTCGTGTTTGCGGAAACAGTGAGCGGGTAGTGAGGAAACAATTTCACATGGAGGTTTTCTTCAGTTCATTAGGAACACACAAATAGTAATATTAAAGAATTTTATTCAAAGTGTATTTTTAATGTTGAGCTATCTGAAATACAAATATGCTCTCGTTCAAGCTATAATGCTTATGGCTTATATTTTTCTTATTATCAAAATCACCTTACAAATTAGTTTTTCGTCGGGCGTTGTATGGGAACTGGACAGAAATTACGCTAGCTAATGTGTGACACATACTCATATTTAAAGGTGTGCTGTCGAACGCCGCGGTGCTCATAGGTTCTCTGTGCTTTGCAGGAGGCGATGTCGACTTCACCGACTCCCTGTGGCAGCAAGCCAACGGCCCCGTGGCTAGGACCAGGGGCAAGGTATTCTCCTGCCCTGATTGCGGCAAGCTGTACAACCATGGCTCGTCGTACAATCGCCACAGGAAGTTCGAGTGCGGCAAGGAGCCGGCCTTCCCCTGCCTGCAGTGCTCCTACCGGGGCAAGCGCAAGTCGCGCCTGGATGAGCACATCAAGAACGTCCACTCGGAGCCCAAGAGGGGACGCTCGGCCAGAGCCAACCGCTTTGCGTTCTAGCTCTAGCAATTCGCATGGGATGATGGACATGGACTTCCATGTCGGCTATGAATTGTGTTCAGGAGTTGATGTGTTCAGGATTTACAGCAAAAGCACGTAATATCAATCGCAGCTGTTGACACTGCTAATTTCTTTGAAGTTTTTTCCACGATGCTTTTTGGGGCTCAAATAACAATCTAGTCTTATTGAGTTGCTCGCTACTATTTATTTAACTTAATGAATCTCACTAGTATTGATTAATCGTTGTACTTACTCTGACGTTTTGTTGGACGAAGATGCTATAAGATTTCTTTTTCTTGTTAGTCAAATGTTGTTTCATAGAATCGTTCCCATGCTGTAGAAAAGTCGATGTGTCCAGGGAAACGATTTTTTTTTTTTTTTTTTTTTTAATGGTGTGATAAGTTATCCCTTGCACCTGCAAGTACAAAGATTGTAGTATGTTGTCAAGATAAATAAATGACTCATAAATTTCTTTGCTGTTTTTGCATTGCTACTCCTTATCAGGCCTTGCCTTCTTCTTCTTCAACAGCTCGACTAGAACGAAAACAGACGACTCGTGGTTTCTTTGTTCATGAAGCGACTTTATGAGGTATTTTATTGTAACTGGCGACTCAAGAGAGATCCGGCGAGGATTTTTTTTTTTTTAAATGTAGAAAACAGTAGAGATACCCTTCATCGTTCGGGATGCTCGGCGTTTGGCTTGCACACGCGGAGCGGATGAGAGCTGTCTCTGTTTATTAACTGCTGTTTGTTTGTCTTTGCAGCGGTAGGGCTGTTCGAGACGGTGTACCTGCTGGAGGCTGTGTCCAGCTCGTCGCAGCCTTCGCCCGTCCGGGTCCAGGACGAGCGGATTCCCGCGGGGGTCCGCGTGACGCCGCAGGGCTTCAGGGCCATCCCGGCGGGGATCCGGGTCACTCCGAAGGTGGTCCGCATGGCCTCGGGTGCCTCGGGGGCGGGCCGCGTGGTGCCGTCGGCGGCCTCCGGAAAGGGCTCCAGGGCCAAGCTCAAGGCCTCCGCGCCCTTCGAGTGTCCGAAGTGCGGTAAGGGGTACCAGCACGACCAGTCCCTGCTGCGACACAGCAAGACGGAGTGCGGCACCAAGGCCGGGCCCTACTCCTGCCCGCGCTGTCCCTTCAGGAGCTTCTACCAGAACTCTGTCATCAATCACATGCACAAAAAGCACGCCGAGGACATCATCACAGAGAAGATCGCCGCGGGTGGCAGCGGGAGTAAGAGGCAGGGACCAGAGCAGGCGCGTAGAAACGATTAAACTATATGCAATGTTACGGTGTAATTTTTTGAATGGATTTAAATTTTATTTCGTGTAAATTTGATTGAGTCAATGTGAATCCATTGATATTTGACCCGTTGCGCGGGACTTAGTGCAGGAGGCAGAAGGGCAGGAGCAGAGAACAGCAGGTGCTTGTAGGATATGGGCTTTCTACGACGTAACTTGAGACTAGACCCAATAATCTTTGATGAGTGAATTGTTTTCGTGTGTTTACTTTGCTTGTTATCGCGGTGCAAGGAGGTTGACCTCAATATAACTTCACAGTCAGACCAGCCAGACCCAACCCGTGATGACATCTTCACACTTCAGTGTGTTCTTAGCTAGTCTTTTTTTGTTTGTTTTTGCCATACCCAGAACAGCGTGTTATATTTCTTCACAGTTTTGAAATTTAGAGATTAAGCTATTTGTTGTCATGTTGGTCACAAAGTAGCATGTATGTGTCCTGTTTTGGAATAAAAGTTTTACGAAACCACTTTTGTTGTATGTAATTAATTGTCTTTCTTTTGTGATTTGTTCACAAATATTTTGAGATGTTATTGGCAATTGGGCATTCAGAGCAAAAGAATCGAATATTTATACGAAGCAAACTATCCAATTCTTAGTGATTTTGAGCTGTTCCAGCATTTTGCTTGTTCCAGCATTTTGCTGGGCGGTGAGGTGGAGGCGGCATGGGCAGCGGGTGAGGTGAGGTGGAAGAATAGGGAATTCCAGCGAACAGTCGAACTGGAAATGTGGAGAACGAAACGATATGGGTAAACGCGAAATAGGGGGTTGCTTGCGGATACACCCCGCTGCACCTCTCGCCTGTTCTGTTCTTCACATTTCCGGTTGACTGTTAGTTGGATTTCCCTAACGCTGCTGGTGGTTGAAGGGGTCAGGGTGGGAGCAGGGCGGGCACACTTCAGCCCCGCCCGCTCTTTGTTGTCGTGTTGTATTGTTGTGATCTGACTGCGTTGTCTCGCCGCAGAGGAGCTGGCGGTGGACGAGGCGCTGCTGCTGAACCACCGGAGCTCCATCATCGTGACGACCCTGGACGCGGCGGAGCTGTCCATGCTGGAGGGCCCCTTCGAGCACGGCGACAACCGCGAGAAGACCTTCAAGTGCAAGAACTGCGACAAGGCCTACTTCCACTACCAGTCGCTGGTGAGGCACCGCGGCGTGGAGTGCGGCAAGCAGCCGCAGGTCAAGTGCCCCTTCTGCCCCTACATGTCCAAGCAGAAGGCAGACATGAAGAAGCACATCAACCGGAAGCACAGCGTCATCGCCCTGGACGACCCGTCGTGAGTGCAGCCTGCAGCTTCACTCAATAACTTTTATCAAGTTTGTTTTGAAAATGTTGTGTTAATGATCTTGATCTGGCGAGCGAATGTCATCAGATAGTTTTTTAAATGTTTTATAATGTTCTCATTGAAATTCATGCATTTTATTGTCGATTGATAGATGACGTAACAGGTAACTGTAACTTAATGCTTAAGATGAGATTTTCACGTCTGATAAGTCAGCGCGGATGTGTTTTTGTTGTCAAAGCTGATTCTGAGCCCGCACCTGTTTCTCTCGAGAAGTACCACGCCTACTGAAAACCACCGGAAACATCACTGATGAGACGAAGTAGTAGTCCCAGCCATGAATAATTGAGTCATTTTCCATTGTTGCCTTGAAAGAAAATTCAGTATTTTTGTAGTTGTATTGATGTTTTGTAATTATGTGTCGTTTTCTAATAGAACTAAACCAAAAACCGAGTGCCATTTTTAACCCGCCTTTTCACAACCTAATCAGACGACGCGACAGGGAGATTTTAGAGTTGTCTGAGGCACCTCGCGCGGCAGTTTGGGTTACGACTGGCGAGATCTGCAGCTGCACGGCGCGGCTCCTCAAGTCAAAAGGACAAGTTTTCTTTCTCATATCGCTTTTTCAATATTTAATCAGCAATCTAAACACACTCAAGGGTTACACACCTTCACCTCTTCTGGAACCATTCACCAAGTCACAGACAAAAACCCTACCCCGAGCTTCTTCACGTTCCTCAACTTTGTCTAGTTTGTTAAAATTTTCGTGGAATGTTATCAATCTACGAAGATTTCTTTTGACTGACTTGAAACTCAGTGTTGTGTTGGGCTAACGGTTGTCTCGTGTTCCAGCAGCGTGGCCGACTAGGCGAGCAGGCCTGCATGTCTGCGAGTCGTGCGGGAAGAGCTACGCGCAGTACGCCTCGCTGTGGAGGCACCGGAACTACGAGTGCGGCAAGGAGCCTAAGTTCCACTGCCCCTACTGCCCGCACCGCACCAAGCAGAAGTGCAACCTGCTGCTGCACATCAGCTCCATCCACTCGGGGGCCGGTCCGGTCCCCGGGCCGCCCGGACATCCCACCAGGCCGGGCGTGTAGCCGTCAAGTCAGGGAGTGCCGTGTCGGAACCTTTCGCCGGAAAATCTAGAAGAATAGGTGGAACATTAGCGAAAAGAGCTGCTAATTTTTTCAGTCCGTTTTCCTATAAAATTGAAAGTATCGGAAAATTGTAGAAAAATGTCCCCTTCTGGAAACAATTTTGATCGTGATGTGGAGATTTGCCACATTCACGCGATTCAAGTGGTTTCCAGTGGCCTCCTCATACGTTTCGTTGTGAACGTTTTGTGATACAGTAAATTCTTCCTCCTTTTGTCAAAACATACCTACTGGTATTAGAGATGGTTAAATTCTATCTAGGTGCGGGTGCCAAACTGCTCATGTAAAATATTTTTTCTTGAAAAAGTTATGTTTATTTTTTGTATAAATACATTTTCATTGTGAAACCTGTTACTTTTGTATCCTGCTCGCCCTACAGCGTTCTCTACCTCCGAGTTTGCTAGTTTCTTCGTCGCCTTCAAGTAAGTTTATTGTTGATGTCCCAAGGCAACCATAAGAATGCTGTAGAAGTTGCTTTCGTGTGTGCTCACTGAGAGCTGGATTTGAGTTCGGACCGAGCTACTATGTTGACCTCCATGCTCTACTTCTTCTGGACAGGTTCTAAAGGTGTTATGTATCACAGGCTGGCTGCGGTACGACGGCGGGGCTGGCGTCTGGCACCAGGAGCACCTCCCCGTCATCACCTCGTCGTCCAGGGCCGTGCCAGCAGGCCAGGACCTCGGCCACGTCCAGGGACTGGATCAAGGTCAAGGACCTGGACTTGGACTGGGTCATGGTCAGCTCCTGGGGCCGGGCCAGAGCAACTACCCCTGTGCCAAATGCGGCAAGGTGTACTTGCACCTGCCCTCGCTGTGGAACCACAAGGCCTACCAGTGCGGCAAGGAGCCTCAGTTCTCCTGCCCGGTCTGCAGCCGCCGCTTCAGGTTCAAGGCGCACCGGAAGAGGCACCTCCTCAAGCAGCACGGCATCGGAGACGCCCCATCGGCCACTGGCGGGCCCAGGGGCCGCGGCAGGAAGGGACCCGGCCGTCCAGACAAGCTGTTCATACTGCCGTAGTGTGATGGAAGAGGACTTGAAGTAGACTCTGATCTTGGACTGCTAACAAAACCGGTTTCTTCGAGTGAAAGTGATTTACTAGTTAGTTTAAAAAATTTGTCGTGCAGGAATGGGTTCTATCCCTTCATAAAACATAATTTTGTTCGAGTTGCTTTTCATAAGCTGATATTGAAATTCATTTTGTGTTTTTCTTCATAAATTGTCTTAATAAAAAAGAAAACTATGCTTTCATTTTTTAAGCGCAGGCATAATTTTTTACCAACCAAATTGAAATTACACTTAGGCACTTTCAAACTGTCTCTTACTTAGCGGATTATATAAGCAATTTGTCCCTTTGCCATCAGGTGAGATCTTGCCTGGAAGCTACCAGTTGGTCTGCCGGCTCTACATTTCACAGTTTTCGGTGGTCCTGTGTCACTCGACCCCCCGCGACCCCCCTCTACGCCCAGCGCCCGGACTACGATGACTGGACTAAACCTGCGAAGTACGGCGCCGGCAGGCCACCTGGTATTAGTACTGTAGGCATACTCATGTCATCACTCTGTCTCGAAAAAATTCGAGTGATGATAGGTTTGGCTGAGAGTGAAAGAGGAGACGTTGCATCCTTAGGAGAAGTAAATAAAAAGAAGAAGAACAACCCGAAAAATATTTTTTGTGTTCGTTGGAGGCTAACTTTGGTTTGGTCCGCAGGGGACGGTCTTCTGTGGGAGCCGGACGAGCCGGGCAGCCGAGCTGGCAGCGAACTGCTGCAGGGGGAGGCGGGCCTCGAGGCGGGCTCGGGGTACCACTGCTCCGCCTGCCACAAGCCCTACAAGGACTACAACTCGCTGTGGAAGCACGTCAAGTTCGTGTGCGGCAACAAGTTCGCGCGCTTCCAGTGCCCGCTCTGCGCCGTGCGCTGCAAGCGGAGGGACACGCTCAAGAGACACATGACCAAGTTCCACGGCCCCGAGTCCACCGTCAACCCCGTCATCGTCCTCCAGCCCACTGCCGTCTAGCCTCGCGTCCAGTACCCGCGCGTGCCATTCGCAACTCTTAATGTGATTTTGTTGATTTAGCGTATGATGTGAGCTTCGTTTCCTATCGCCGCTCTGCATGTGGTGAGGTGAAATAAACGAGAAACTACGTCTCCAGTATCTTGTCATTCCCTCTGCCTTCTAACTCGTGCCGCCGCTCTCGCCTTCTCTCAAATTGCTTGACTTATTTATCTGCTGGCTTTTGGGGCGAGGAAGCAAAAGGAATTCTGGTTTTTTGAACCCGCGCCAGTCATTTCAGCACCTGCCACCACCTTCTCTGGTCTCTGCCAGACTTTTGTGACTGTCATGAGTTCATAAAAAAAAAAAAAAAAAAAAAAAAAAAAAAAAAAAAAAAAAAAATTGTCTCTGGTTGTCGTTTTTTTTCTCGTTACGATTTGACAAGGAAGACAGTGATTGATCGACTGACAACCTGTGGCAGTTGCATGTTGCAGGCCTGGCGCCGAGACGGACGAGATGACGACCACGGGTTGCCAGGGGGTGCCACGGGTGCAAATTGCCCCCCCCCCCCCCCCCCCCCCCCCCCCCCCCCCCCCCC
>CABIKL010003587.1:0-10740 GCA_902196195.1 Aptinothrips rufus | reverse complement strand
AGGGAAGTAACATTTGCACGGAATGGGAAACAGATATAGAAAGTGCAACGCCGCGAAGCGCATTTCGAGGCGCGAGATATTGGCCAGCAAGCTGCGCTGCTGCGCGGCGCGCGAGCAAAAGAATGAAAAGATATCACTTTTTTTTTTTTACTTCAACATGAGGGAAAAAAAGAAATTTATTCGTTCACGGACGACCCCGTAGCAACATTCCGCACGGGTTTTATTCTTTGAAATGCAAGTCCAGAGCGCACCATCCCGCGTCAGTGCAGCAGCAGTATAGTGGGGAGAGCTAGACCGAACGGGTAAGCAGTCGACCGTTGAACCGGTATATCCCCCTCCCTTTCAATTCATTCCCCCCGCCTCGTTCCATTTCCAACACGTGCCGCCTCCCCTCCCCTCCCCCCCCCCCTTCCCCTCGCCTCCCCGCGCTCACGAGGTGGTCAGTGCGCACGAGCGCGACACGCGAACTGCGAGCGAGGGGAGACCAGGTACTGTACGATCAGCTGCTTTATTACGCGAGCTGGTCGTCGACCCTCCCAAAAATTGAACGTGTTCTGGCGTCATGCATGGGGCTACCTTTTTAACATCGGGATGAGAAGTTGCTAGTGCGGAACAAACCCTCCTGCCGAGTAATTGCAACGAAAGAAAGCTCTATCTAGGAACAAAACTATCAATTTCGGTATTAGAAGCGGCGGTGCATTGAAGTTGAATGTGAGAAGAGCGTGAATTTGTCGGCTGTAGGTCGGGCACAAGTGGTATTCGCTCTATCGCCGATTCTTCTCCTTTGAAATTTACGAATGAAGAATTAAGACTGGTATCATGGAAGTATTGGCTTTCCACCAAGCATTCATTCAAGAGTTTAGTGTAGGGAGAGGTAAGGGTTGGTATTGGTGCGGCAGTGCTCTTATTTGACGTGTTGAATAACGGGGTGAGGAATGGATCCTCGTCCTCTGCTCTTACACTCCGGTCCCCGGAGCGTACCCCACCGCACCCCGCCACGCCACGCCACGCCACGTCGAGGGGTGTATATACAGAGAGCTGGGGACGAATGGCAGGCTGGACGAGCGGCACCAGCGCAAGCAACAGGGTGTGTCGAGCAATGCGCTACACAGCCAAAAAATAAATAATCCAAAGATTCCGTTCAGAGTTACCGAGGAGACGGGCGAGCACAGGAGCAGTGAGAGGATCGTATTAATAACTGCATCGCTCAGAAACGTCGCCCTTGATGAGTTTTCCCTCGCAACCCGGAGATCTGAGAGCTCGTCTGAGCTATCATCCTTGGCCCAGGCGACCCATTGTCTCTGCAGGATGGTTTGCATCCAGTGTGATCGGGCGTACAGATGACGGCCATATCCTGTCCCCAAGGTGGCCAGGCGGGTGGGGAGGGAGGGGAGGCGGCCTCCAGAGGGCCCATCAGACAGCTCATCAAATCAGATTGATAATGTTAGCCATCATCTTGAAGCAACTCTGAATGCCGGGGCGCGTTCCCCTCCCCTCCCTTCCCCTCCCTCCGCTCCCTCCCCCGCGGTGCGCGGCGCCCCGGCAAGGGCTGCATTCACGCCTGGAACCAGCATTCCACGCTGAGCCAGACAGGATTCGCAGACGGCGGGGGAGCTGGAGTTGGAGCTGTAGTCGGCTGCTGGAGAAGGGGAGGGGAGAGGACCGTGAAGGACCGCCAGGAATGCATGCACCAGGGTAATCTGCAGAATCCATCAATTAACCGGATAGCAGCAGGGGTTTCTGAATCCGCTGCCGTGATAGGGTTTGTTTTCCGTTAGAAGAGAGTAGTACAGCTAGCGGATGCTGGGCTACATTTTAGCCAGAAACCAAACAGTGCGGCTTTGAGACAGTCTGCAAATCTTATCAAAGACAAGTGGAGTCACAGGTCGTGCTATATGCTGTCAACTTGTCAACCTGGTCCGGTAACGAAGCTCGAGCGAGCCGCGGCAGAGCAGCGAGCGAGGCCGTGACTCCTCATCAAGGAACCTCACTTTGACGTATGAATAGCACTCAGGGCAGCGCCGCTCCCCTCCCCTCCCTTCCCCTCCCCTCCCCTTCCCCTCCCCTCCCCCTCGCCTCGCGCGACCGCCCTCGACAGCCAGCCATCAAACCGCCCCCGCGTTCTCCATTCTCCACTCTCTTTCCCTCCCGCGCCCTTCGCCATTGTGCCTGTTGAGCTCCGCGATGGAGCTCATGAAGCTTACGGTCTCTGGCTCGGCTCCGGTCCGGCTCGGCCCGGCCTCGGGACCTCCGCCCTTGTGTCTGACACGCGCGCCCCTCTGTCCTCCCAAGTCATTCTCAGGGGCTCCAAACAGCGGATCAAGTCTAGTTCACCGTCATCCCCACTGGCTCTTATCTTTCTTGGCTTTAATTGGGAGACCACGAACAACAAGTGCCCGAATTCACTTCTCTTGTCCGCCATCTTGTGTTTCGTAGAGAAGCTATCCTTGTGATGACTACACGGAGCAGTGATGACTCAAAGAAGCCGTACGTTCATCCCCCAAGGCCGAGGAGTGTGCAGCTACCAGAAAGTCTGTGCGATGAATATATTCCGTATAGTGCGCGAGGAGAATTCTGCGGAATACTTTTGGATGGATTATATTCCGACATTGTCCAGCAAATTTCCCCAAAACCCGCAAAAAATAAAATAAAAATTAAAGAAAAATGGACATTTTGTTCTCAAATTGTGGAATACTGAATAGATTTCATGGTCTTAGGCCTATGAGGAATACATCAAGCTGCAGACCCCTCGCCTAAAGCATAGGAAATGTACCCCAAGCGTGATACTTCAACAGTGCCGTGGAAACTTGCCGTTGCACGAACCTTCAATGCAGCGAGCAGAAGGTATACAGGGTGGCCCACCCAAGCCGTGCCAGAGCAAAGTTAGGCTAGCCCGGCGGCAGCTCCCCTCTTCTCGCCCCTTCCCTGCCAGCGGGTGTGAGGGGCGAGCTGCCGCCGGGCTAGCCTAACTTTGCTCTGGCACGGCTTGGGTGGGCCACCCTGTATGGTCGTGGAGTATTGGTGTTGGTGTCGTGTTGAGCCCTGTCGTAGCGAAGCGCGGACGCCGGACCAGCCAACTCTGTGAGACATGCCGTGGCGCTGCGTGCCACCCCTTGTCCCATGCGACTTTAACAGCTACTCGGAAAGGCCATCAGACGCCGTGTTCTGATGCGTCCCGGCGGAGACGCTGCCGCGCCGCGCCCTGCCGCGCCCTGCCGCGCCTCTCGCGTCCGAGACGAGCTCCGCGCGCTGCAGGCTGCGCTGGCTCGACTAGGGGGCCGTTCATAAACTATGTGACCGATGTTAGCCCACTTTTTGACCCATCCCCCCTTTAAGTGACCTATCTAACCTAACCTCACCATGTATTGGGGATAGGGCCGTGACATTAGGCGTCAGAAAAATTTCATCGCACTATGTGTGCGCTTGATCATCGCAAAAAAATATACGATAACAAATATTATCACTCTTAAAAAAAGTTGCCATGGAACTTTCATCACACTCATATTGCGATGTTAATCGCACTTTCAACGTCAGGGAGGTGTTGGAATGTAGGACCATAAGCTTTTATGTTATATTGAACGATTAAGCAATCGAAGTTTTTCGTTGTATGGCGTTGGAAAGTCGTGCACCGCGCATCTAGCCTTTCCAGCATTCCGTTGTATTATGATACACAGAAAAACATAAAACCCAGAATCTGGGACAACTCAAACCAAAAACAAGAGTTAAAAAAGAAATTTGCAGGTGATTTTGAGACATGTTGCAAAATGATCATGAAGCTTCGGAACGTGTTTTAGAATAGGTCTCAAAATTACCTCCAAAATTATTTTTTTACCCCCTGTTTCTGGGTTGAGTTGCCCCAGATTCTGGGTTTTGGTTTTTCCGTGCAATCGCCTTGCAATATCTCCGGCTACCCTGAAGGTTCGACCGGGTGAGGAGGAGCGTGTTTTTCCTGACCATCACTGATAATACCGTTACGCACACCTCTCGGAGAACACTTATTGCGGCCTGGAAAGGGCAGCGTTTGTTTTCACGCCGCGCGGCTGTTGGTTGTATACTTCTCATCTCGAAGCCACGCACCAGTAAGCCACTGCCGCGTATCTCATGCTATCCACCTTTTGTTCGACTGGTCGAAATGACCGGTGGATATACATTTTCCTGCCGTGGCATTAGCCATTGTGCTGCTGCCAACTGTTGCGCGCTAGCGCAGCCACACCTGCTTGGCCAGGCAGCGGCAGCAAGTCTCGCTCTCTTTCTCTGCCTCTAGCCTGTACCCAATCAACCCTCTCCCTCCCTCCCGCTCTTCCGCGCGCGCTTCCATCCCCCCCTCCCCCCGCCTCCAAACTTAATTATTATCGACACACTTCAGGTCCAGGAGCTCGCTGGGGATGAGCAGAGCAATCGGAATCAGGTCGTCGGCGTGGATATGACGTTTCCACGTCCCTGCTTGGAGGGTAGACTGCTGCCCGCAAGGGTTGCGGGACTCAGAACGAGTTGTGCACGCCACGCCACGCCATGCCATGCCTGCCGGTCACGGACCGTATGGAGTATGATCGAGGGAGTGTATGTTCCAGTTGAGGGCCATCCATAACGACGCAGAGACATAATGGCCAAATACGAAACCGGGAGAGTGAAAGAGATACGATACACAGCACGTTTACCGCAAAGTGACTGATCAGTACCGGGAAAACGAGAAATCGTTTCAATTGGGGCGATATCAGTAATTTGAACAGTAATTCACCAATACTAATACACGAAAGTTCCATTTTCAGGGCAGTCATCCAAGCGATCGGTCGCTTTTCCTCGTGAAATACACCGTCTAATTCACAATGCAATGTTTTACGAGCCTCACCTTAACTTTCATCCGTGCCTTACTCCGGACAGCAGCTGCTCCGAATGGACGGCTAGCCTCGCGCCGGGTAAGGAACAGGATGAACCAGTTCAAGGTTATAAAGCCATCGATAATGTGGAAGAGGGACGGGCTGCCCTCTCAAAATAAAATAATAAAAAACACAACATAACACTCTAGCTTCACTATCAGTGACATTTCTATCCCCCGCCCCCCGCGCCCCAGGAGATCGCGCGTCTGTCTGCTCAGCGAAGCAGGCGGGCCTTTCCCCCCTGCATCCCCTCCCCTCCCCTCCCCTTCCCTACTCGGCGGTGCGGAGCCGCCCCTCCCCTCCACTCTCCCATTGCCGTACATTATTTAATTTGCCATCTGTTGAGATTCCAGGTAGCAGGCGTGGTCGCCTGGGGCCGCGGCGCAGAACCTGGCTAACTTACTACTCCTGGGGAGGCGCTCGACTCGACTCGGCTCGGCTCGGCAGGCTTTACGAAGGGGGAGGACTTGCGTGGCAATGATAGTGCCGCGTGGGAGTCAGAAATAAGAGAGCCCGAGATCCGAACCAACAGAAACCTCGGAGCAGAATACGCTCAGGTTACCTACCAACCTATCCGACTGACCACTGCCCATGCTTAGAGTGGTATCCAGTAGTTGAGGCTCGTCTCCCAACGCGACGCGACACGAGGCACTATATCATCTGCTGCAGCCACCCCTGACTTGTGTTGATACTACAGAGTGTCCCCAAACGAGCATTCCCTCCCCTCTCTACCCCCCCCCCCCCCCCCTCTCTCTCTCTCTCTCTCTCGACCCCATAATGCCATTGCTAATAAGCCTGCTGGTGCTCGGTGCGGCCTAGCGTGGCGCGGCGTGGCGTGGCGCGGCGTGGCGCGGCGCGGCGTCGCATGTGGCTGACTGGAGCAGACTGCAGGCTCACAGCTGGCTCACTGCAGCTCTTTTGGCACTCAAATCAATGCCGTGACGTCAAAATGATTAGCCTCGGTACGGGCAAGAAAAGCACAGAGTAAGGTCGAATAAGCGACAAGGCATGCAGGAGGGAGACGAGGCTGCTGTAAGGAGATGTAAGGCCCTGCGTCAGCCTTACAGCCTCGTCTTGTAAATTTAAGTGAGCAGCCTTGTAAGAGAGAGTTTTGATTTTGTTTTTGTAATTCTGGTTTGTGTGTGATTGCAGGTGCCTGCTCCTGGAGACCTGATCGGACTGGACTCAAAGCGGGCGCTCTCCTCAAGCTCAAGGTCATTGCTGCCAAGACAGGAGAGGGGGGAAGTCCCAGCAAGGAAGCGAGGCGCGCGGGGTCCGCTGTGCGCCGCGGACTGCGGGCTGCCTAATTGTCCGGCTGGGCCAGCGACAAAGACAAACAAGGTAAACCAGTAAGAAAGGGGTCGTCCACAAACTACGATACGGTGAATTAGACTCGCTTTTTGGTATCCCCCTTCCCTGGGCGGCTAACGTTATCTTTTCCATGATTGTGGTAAGACCGTAAAGATGTAAAAGCAGGGAACGCAGGCCTCCCCGCTGCCTTACGTAATTTATGGACAGTCTTTAATTAGCCGCATCTGAATAACCTGGAATAAGCACACGGCATAAATGGGTACGAACAAATAAAATAAATGAAAATTTGCCGCTTCTAACAGAAACGACACGATAAAGCAATGGGGTATGATCACACAGCCAATGTAAAGTGCCGAATATAAAAATGGCGCTCAGCATGGCGTCCTGTGATATGTGACTGGTCGGCGGGGCGGGGCCGGGCGGGGCCGGGCGGGGCGGGGCCGGGGCTGCTGATTATGATATCAATCGGCCGAGCAGCTAGCTGGCCGCCCCGCCCCGCCCCGCCTCTCCTCGCGGTCCGCATGGCCTGCTAGTGGCAGCTCGGTGATGGCATCGGGTGGGGTTAGGGTGCCTGGGCGCGCACGCACACACACACACACACACACACACACACACACACACACACACACACACACACACACACACATGTTACTGCTGGCTGAGGAAATTACTTCAAATTGAAAAACACTCACTGGGGCGCATTGGCGAGTCTGTGATCTCTGGACTGGTCTCCAATGAAACAACACGCCGGGGCGCGGTGCTGTAGACATACGACTCCAGCAGACTATCATATTACTTTTCTCTTTTCTCTTCATTCTGTAGCGGCTAGTCTGGGAGTCAGCACACCAGAGTAAATTCATCCAGATTTCTTAATTTTTAGATTTTGAGCAAGAAACAACCTGAGGTTGGTTTTGAACATCACGGTGGGAGAGATGCCTGGCCATCCGAGCGCGGCAGCAGCAGAGCTCCGTGATGCCTTCTTGATATGGGCTGGCACGGGTGTGACGTTGCGGGCGGGGCGCGGGTCGGGCCGGGGCGGGGCGGTCCTGCGGGCCTCTCCCAGACCCTGCTGGGGTTGGAGTTGCTGCAGCTGCAGGCGACGGCTCGGCCAGTGCCGTTCACAAACTGTCCCGAACTGTTCCGAACTGTCGCCAGCGCGCTCTGCCTGCACCGCCCCTCCCCTCCCCTCTTCCCCCTCCCCAGCTCACCCTGTCCCGTCCACGCCGTGAGCTCGCCTTGTCGCGGCTTGTGGTTGGGCCCCTGTTGAACCCGCAAGCCCGGCGAGGTGAAAAGACGTCCGTCAGCAAGCCGCGTACCGCGGCGTACCGCGTCCCGGACCTCCGGAGAGCGCTTTTCATTTTATCAAGCAAAATGAAGTTTTTGGAGACTTTTTCACCCACTTTGACTCGGTGTGCCCCTTCTGCTTCCAAGGGGTGATCACTCAAAATAAAAATCTTTTACACACGGTAAATAAATTATTTATAATCAGAACAAAATTATCGAGAAAAATTGTCTCTTTGGCATTTAGGGCCCGCCCCTCACCCCCTGCGGGTCAAAAGGGGGTGACGCCGTGCTGGGTGAAAGTTATCTGAAACCAGATAACTTGCCGAAATAAACCTCGGCTAGTGTCGCACCCTGTTGCCGCTCCCAGTCGGCCCATTTTCAAACTTTCCTCCATAAAGCGTGTGGCCCACCCGCTCCCCGATGCTTCTTTTTCCTTCGCCGCGTACTTTACAATAGGCTTACTAACACTGCCGGAACAAAACAAAACAAATTATACACTCCTGGCTCGGTCCTTTGTTTAATGCGAGATTGTTCTCTTGTCTGTCGTCATTTTGTGCTCTGGGTAAAGTAAATCACTGATTTAAGTTGCACTTTCCCGTGGGGCAATCGGAAATAATCCCTTGTCTGCACAATGAACAATGGACTTGTGGCTGATTATTGATCGAGTGCAGCGGGATAGAGAGACTGCATAAGTGAGAACTGTCATAAGCACGTGGGGAGTTATGTTAAGAGGAAAGCCGAAATCCAGAAGAATCGCCGGAGCAACCAAACGCAGAAGTCAAGGATACCTTTTTTTTTGTCGAAGGTCATTTTGAGACCAATTTGCTATGATATGCGTTTTATGGAATAATTAAAATGATCTCCAAAAATATTTTTTGTACCCATGGTTTCTGGGTTGGTGTTACGCCAGAATCAGAAATTTGGCTTTTCTGTGCAGCGCTTGAGGATGGACGTGGACTTAGGCAACCTGAACACTAAAAGGGTTCCAGCAAGGCAGCTATATTGGCGCATGTCGAAAGAGGGTGGCGGGCAGAGACAACTCTCAAACCATCAGGCAATCTGCTACTTTATTGTTACGCGGTAGATTACTTCCACAGCCCATTCCAGTCGCGCGTTTTAAACACAACCCAAAAGCCGCGCGGCGTAACAAAGAAATGAATTGCTTCTCGACACACAAATAACACCGGCTCTACATTTCCTCCTTCCAGCTGCGGTCTCGGCGGCGGTCACAACCGAACATTAGGTGTGACAAATCGGTCACGTGACATGCACGCTACTGCGGAAGCCCTCGCCGGGGCCTTAGTCCAAATTAATGGCCGCGTTGAAACTAACAGCGCGACTGTACCGTCCTGACGAGCCGCCGTGCGCCGAGGCAGCAGGATGCAGGCGAAAGGGACCTGACGCAAATAACCAAGACGCGAATGAAAAGTCGTGTCCTCAGGCACAAGAAAAGGTGGTGAGGGGTTATCAATAAACTAACTCGGTTTCCTGTTTTAGGCCGCTTTTAAACCCTTCCGCTCCTTTAAGTAGCCAAATGTTACATATCTTCCCAGTGTTTGAGATAGTCCCGTAACGCTTTACCGGCTTTACCTTTCACCCTCCCGGAGGCCATTTTGTTTATCGACTACTCTTGTGGGTTCTTTGGTAATGTTCCTCATCGTATCATTCTCATAGATAGGCAACTCTTATCACTGACGAGTGAGCATTGAACCGCTTTCTCTTTGCCTGTCTCTGGATCATGCCCCGGTTGCTCCTTCCGCAGCACTGCCCACCTCAGCATTGCGTTCGACAATGTATGTTGCTCTGTAAAAGTATTGTATCAATCACCTCCCTCACGAACAGAATTGAAGTTGAGCACGCTCGTACAGTCGCCGCTGAGAGCAACAGCTAGTTGGGGAGAGACTCGTGAGCTTGCCCATCGATTGACTACCGAAATCACAACCCGAAGCCGTAACGAGGAGATACGCTTTGTTCGATTCAGTTCTACGCGTTTCTTTTTAGGGGAAGAGACTGCACCTTAATTTACTCCAAATACTGCTCTGTAGCCACCCTTTGTATTGAGACTTTTTGTCCGCGGAAAAAGTTTTAAAGCACTCCTTATCAAAGGCAGTCATTAAGCGACCCTCTCAAGTACACTCCGGAATAAAAAGTTGATCACCTCCCTGACTAAGCGCGGTGGATTCGATTTATCTGATTGGCTTCGAGAAACAAGACGGAACTCTGCGACCGGCCATATTTCTCTGTGACAAAACCTTCATATTGGCAGAACTCAGTGAAAGAAAGAAGCAACGGCCGTCAGTACGGCTGATGCGAGAAACAAAAAAGTTGGAGCATTAGAAGGCTCTAGATCAGCCCGTCAGCCCTTCGTAGCAAGCCGACCAATCCGGCCGATTGACCTCCGCTGCGCGATCGCAGGACCCTCCAACCTCCACCCTCCACCCCAACCCTCCCCACTTACATTTCTCTGGACCTAGGGTCGCCCCAGTGTTCCATTCCCTACATCTCTCCGAAGCATATCTTGTGGTGAGACTTTTTGAGACTTTTTGTACCAGGTCTAAAGCCGCATACACGACAGTCGACTGGGTTGCCTAACGCTCTTCTTGGGTCAGGGGGGACTGGGCGGGGCCCCCTTCCTCCCGCCTCTAGTTCCCCTGGCCCAGGCAGAGCGATAGGCAACCCAATCGACTGTGCATACCGTATTAGTTAGGTCTTCACAGAAACGTCATTTCGATGAATAGGCCAAGAGATTTGAGTGTCTTCGTCGTCTGCTCTTCTAAGAGGCCCAAGTAAGCCGGAGCATTGTTATATTATTTTCGCATTTAACCCGTCGCTGCTTTCACAGGTCAGCACGCGGGCCGGGGGGAGATGAGGGAGCTGGACGACGTGAGTCCGGAGGCTGCTCTGGACCAGACGCTCTGCACCGCAGGATCGGACGCATGCTCATCAGGGAGGCCCGCCGCGCCGCCGGCGGAAGGTTGCCCCCGGGTCGACACTTTGTCACACCGAGCTTCAACTTCACCCTGCGCAGTACGGCTCCGATGTTATGACCAATAGTAGTAAGTAGTAATGAAACGAGTCTTATTGGTCTGATGTTTATATACTTGCTTCAAAAAATATCATCCTGTTTCCCTGCATTCTGTGCGGGCTGTGGTGGCTCTGGCCCATATAGACGTGCAGTTGTTTGGATCTGATCGCTGTTTCAGGGCCAGCACAGCCCGCGCAGCGACGTGTGGTCGTTCGCCGTGACGCTGTGGGAGATCCTGGGCCG
>CABIKL010003586.1:0-10741 GCA_902196195.1 Aptinothrips rufus | reverse complement strand
GGGGGGGGGGGGGGGGGGGGGGGGGGGGGGGGGGGGGGGGGGGGGGGGGGGGGGGGGGGGGGGGGGGGGGGGAGTATTTGGCGAACGACTTTCTCATACTCGGGCCATGCAATGGAAGGGTGAACGTAATTAATTAAAAAGGAAAAAAAACACAAAAAACCAAAGTGTTGACATTTGGCAAAATTTTGAGTAAATAATCCCCATTGACTCTGCACTGGGTATCCCATTCTCATACAGACCTTTTGTTTTCCGATAGCTGAAATGTAGCAACTCGCCTTTGGTCGGATACCCGACGAATAACTCTCCATAACGGTTCTTACATCAAACGAAAGTCTGTAACATTATTGTGAGATATCGAGCAGCGCTTTGAAGAAAAATAAAAAATGACAGCATGGAGGCCAGAGTGGTGTCAGACGAATGCTGTGGCCGTCTCCACCATGGCGGGAGCGGACCTATCTGTTTCTTGTCATTCTTTTTATTTTTTTCTCTTCCTGCTAGATGCAGAAGAAAATCTTGAACCGTGTCCTTGCGTAACATGTATGTATAGAGCGCGCCCACACCAGGTACTCGCTCCAGTGAGCGGGTTGCTTAGCAGCCTTCAAGTGCCCTCCCTTCCCTTCCCCCTTTCCCCTCCTGCTCCTCCTCCTCCCCCTCACCCCCTCCCCTCACCGCGGGCAGCGTCAGCCACCCTCCGAGCGGTCTGAGCACATTCGGTCATCACGGGTCGGGGAGAGCAGAGCCGGTGAAGAGTGAAATTAAGTGGAAGAGCCAAGCTCGATTACTGCTGCTCGCACTGCGACGGGCGCAGGGAGAGTCTGGTGAGGCGGCTGGCGGGGCGGGGCGGGGCGCTCTATTGCCGAGGTTGCAACCCTCATTTTGCATCCGTTTAGCGATCACTCGGCCGGAAGCGGCAGCACAGTGCTTCTAAACGCAAAGCAGCCACAGGCTGGGACATTATGTGAGCGCTGCTCGGTTTCCAACTCCCTCGTATCTTTTCACTTCGTACCGTTATTAAAGCGCAGTTATTATTATTATTATTATTATTATTTTTCATTTATTTCGTAGTGGAGTGATCCTCGAATCGTTATCTATTGTGCGCCGCGGTATTTAGACAGAGATAAAGAGAGATGACTGGGTCCGAGTGAGAGGCAGGCTGACAGAGACAGAGCTAGCCTTGTGCTGCTCCGCTCCTTGGCCACACGCCGGGCCGGCCGGGCCGGCTCATGGCGTTACTAAGCGCCCCTCTTCGTCACCTCAGTGACCCAAGCACTGGCCGACCACTGACCGTACAGCTGACGATTTGTTTCCCCATGGCTACTCAACAAATCTCTCAGGCGCATCGCGCCCCCAGAACAGTTCTAGGACACCCTCCTATACACCCAGAGAAAGACATTCTTGATTCAACACAGTAAGACACTTAACCTTAAAATTTTCCTAACCTGAAAAAAATATGCATCGATTTGAAAAAAAAAAATTCATAAATTCGAATAAACTGATCGATTAAGATGCAATTTTTATTTCAGAAATTTTAGGACTGACTGTGTGTAAATGCGTAGAGTTAATTAAGAATGTCTTTCTCTCGATGTTAGATTAAGTTAATTCAACTTTTGGCCACTGTTTCTCTAATTGCTGTTTGCCTCTGTCTGTTCAGGACTGCCACGACCACCTGCTCTCCTTCCGGGAAGTGGCAGGGCGAGCTGCCTTTCTGCGGTGAGTACTGTACTGTCCGACTCCCCCCACCCCGTCCTATCTCATATCTCGAGAGAGGTTATAGGTTAGGTTAGCTTCGTCGTCAACTAATTGGATGCATAACGAGGAGGAAGCTAACGATCAGCATGTCTTGCCGCTTATGCAAGTGCGAACTCCGTTCTTGATGAGTAAGAGAAAAGACTGTAATAAGGAATACGAAAAGAATTAGAGCGATAATAGGTTGTTGTTCGTTAATGATGAGAAACTCAGCGGTCGGAAGATTTACTTGTACTTTGAACTACAGCGACAAAGTTACAAAAAGGTTAACCCAGCTCTCCTCGTCGTTCGAGATTTCCAATGCGGAACATCTGGAATAGAAGACTGGAGTTGAATCGTCGTAGAGGGTGTTACTGTGGGTGTCGCCACCCGTCATGGCGGCTCCATATGATGTGGCGGTCCATTGCAGGCGGGGGCCTGGCCCGGCCGGGCTGCTCCAGTGCTCCATTGTGCCGCCGTGTCATGGGAGCTCTGGAGTGCGACTCCACTGGAGCCGTACTCCTCTGGAGTCACCACTCCACAGGAGTCACTACTCTACTCCAGCAGCAGCGAGAAGAAAGGGAAGAAATTAGAGCAAGGACACGAGGGCGATGTCTTCATTTCGCGTGCTGATTAGAGATTGGAGTGATGTGATAGGTGTCGACAGTGATACGCCGTTGTTTGTTCCTCCCCCGCCTTTTCTTTGCAGTGCGGCGTTTCGTGTTGCTTGACGATGTGAGGGGAGATCAAACGCAAAAAAAAAGAAGAAATCTCGGTTTAGCTACTTTGTTTCGCTCGGTTTCGCTTTTATGCTCATTTAGCACAGCAGCTAAATTTTTTGTATCTTTGATTACTTTGACGTGTCAAAAAAAAATGTTTGTTTTTTCTCGCGTGGTCTTCGTTCAAATGTTTGTCGCCGGAGGGCGCCACCGGCGCGCTCATGTAGTTTGCATGGACTCGCTGTCATTGCCCGCGTGTGGACGCTGGGTTCCGTCCGGGAAATCGATATCAAATAAAATAAGGTCATAGGTCAGTCTGTCCTTCCCTTCGCGTCCCTTCCCTATGGCGTTGCGATGCTCGGGACATGTCATGATAGATTCCCCTGGTGATAACTGACTGCCCGGCCCGCCGGCCCGCTGGCCCGCCTCCTCGCACGCAACGCTAGTGCTGCTCCGCGCAGGCAGTGTATTTCGCGCTATCGCAGGGCTGCCCCGGGGGGGGGGGGGGGGGGGGGGGGGGTTGTCTCGCAGTGTCACATCGCGCGGCCAGCGAGGGACTCGTGGAGGCCGCCTGCATGTCCATGTCCGCCATGTGCGGAGCAGAGCGAGTGATGACATCTCGAGGGCCCTGGAGGGCCGCGCACGCGCACTTCGCGATGCGATGCGACGCGTGCATGGTGTCGTTACGTCATCTCAGCAGGCCTTGTCAGTTAGACGCTAGAGCTCCCTGCTGGAGTGGAGCAGTCAGGTCCTACGGCTGGACCACAAAGGAAAAAAAAAGACATTTTGGAACAATCAATCCAGAAACAAAGGCTAAAAATAATAATTTAAAGGTCATTTTGAGGCCTATTCCAAAACGCGTTTCGTAATTTACTGGTCATTTTGGAATGGGTCTCAGAATGACCTCCAAAAATATTTGTTTTGGCTCTGAGTTTCTGAGTTAAGTTTCACTGTAACCTGGGTTTAGGTTTTTCTGCGCTGGGTTTGAGCGCTGGGCTTATACCGGGGTTCGCTATCGGGCGGTGAGGACGCGCGGAGACGGCAGCGTCATCTCGTGGTGAACCTGGAAGCCCAGCCTCTGACTGACGGGAGGGGGGGACCCCCCGCGGAGTGGAGGGGAAGGGGAAGGGGGGAGCGCTCACCGTCAGCGTGACGACAACGTGCGGTGAACGCGGCGCGGCGTGCTAGGCTGGTCCAGGCCCTTCAAGGTTGGCACGGAGCTTACCCTTCCCGTCCCGCCACGCCCCGCCACGCCACGCCACGCCACGCCACGCCACGCCACGCCACGCCACGCCACGCCACGCCAAGCACGCACCGGAAGGCAGAGGGTATCGCTCCGGGGCGGGGACGGCCCAGCCTCGCCTCTGCTCCGGTGAGCTTCGCGCTGAAAGCAGCTGAAAGCCCCTGGATGCCGACGATTAGAGATTTGACGCTCGCCAATCCATCCCGGCGTGCAATTACCAAGCGCCCGCTTTGATGCGCCGACGCCTCAGTCACTCCTCGTCCACTCCTCAGAGTCACTCCTCGGAGTCACCCCGGCCAAATGAGTCGCGCGGAGGAAGTGTGAAGGAGTGAACACTTTCGGAGTGACTGGCTGCCGACGCGAAGCGATACGATGCGCGTATTGTATCACTTGGACCGCGGATCAAGGGTCAAGGACAAGGGCCATCGATCGCAATCGACAGAGATTGGCCAGGATGAGGATTTACTTGCCAGTAATCTTCCCGTTGGTACACCCCTAATAAAGCAAATATTGTCAATCAGTTGTGTAGTACGCTGCTGTGAGTGGCCTGATATCCCTTTAAGGGAATGCTAGTACAGTATCTTGGTATGGACCGTGCCCAAACTGTTCCCTGCTGGGGAGCGTGTGGAGGCCCACAAGTACTCCTTAATAGAGTGCTCATCTAGCCCCCAAAGTAATTGAGCCGCCACGCCACGCCACGCCACGCCACGCCACGCCACGCCATGCCGCACGCAGCGGGCTGTAACGTGTGAGTGTCATACGAGGATTAACAGGAGAAATTCCTTCCAGCGGCCCTACCCTACCATTACCGCACGAGCCCTACAATTACTTAGGAAAATAAAAACAGAAACGCGCCTGGAAAACATTAACGATGTAATAATGCGACTGAGGTCAGTTTGATTTAAAACATAAAAAATCCGAAATGTTATTGCCGTACCAGCAGCAAGTAGGGCAGCGATCTTCACTGCAAAACTCAAACCTTCAAATCGAAGGAATGCTCGAAGGAAAACTCGAAGGTTCATGGAACCAGTCGATTCGAAGGAATTATTCCTTCGAGCTGCCGTCTGCGTCGCCGTTCCAACGATTATTCGAAGGAAAAAATCCTTCGATTCGGCGGGTTCCACAAACCTTCGAACATTCGAAGGATTTTACCTTCGATTCGACGCTTCGAGTTTTGCAGTGTTAGGAATCATTGAGAAATATTCCAGTCAAGCCCAATGCAATCATCCAAGCGACCCTACCTTGCTTTAAAACACAGTATAGCCAGTTTTCGGATTCTTCCCTTTTGTCTACTTTACGGCTGGTAGGCTACGCAAGTGTACACACACAAGGCCGCTGCGTCCGGCGAAGCGAAACCAAGTGGCGCTCAAACTCCATTCAATGGAAGTGTAACCGCGCCACGCCACGCCACGCCACGCCACGCCACGCCACGCCACGCCACGCCGAGTCGACCTTGATTACGGTGAGATCAGACCATCCAGGGCTCTGTCCTCCCGTCGCCGCGTGCGTTAGACAGGCGTGCACACGGGCGTGCGGCTCTGCACAGCCTTGACACCGCTCCGTCCGTCGGGCAGGGAGGCATCCCGGAGGATAGGGCTGCGTGTCTCCTTCCGGTTTATCTCGTTTCGACTAGACCATCGTTTCCTTAAACCAACCGATTATCTGGGACCCTCGTGCCTGAACATGCGGTCCCAAGACAAAATTCCGATTCTGGGAAAACCCCACTGCAAAACTCAAGCGCTTTATTTGAAGGTTTCAGTGAAGGTTTGTGGAACCCTTTTAATTGAAGGTCCCCCACTCCGTCTAACTGCCGTCTGCGTCGCCGTTCCAACGCATGCTTAAAGGAAATCACCCTTCAAATAACCTGTAAATTGACGGGTTCCACAAACCTCCAAGTATTTGAAGGATTTTTCCTTTAAAAAGAAGAACTGAGTTTTGCAGTGCCAGCCTAGAAATCAAGAATACAAATGTGTTTCCGAAGATCACAGTTAGACGTATTTCAAAATGACCAAGAAGGGACAGAACGCGAATCAAAATGTAAATCAAAATGACAATTATTTTTAGTTTAAAAAACTGGCTCTTGGTGTTGTGCCTGCCTGAATATGTTTTGTTTTAGTTTGAAGAAGCATGCGCCAAGTTGGATGGATTTTGAACGTCTCAGCTATTTACTTGCAATGAAATGAGTTCTGATAGTTGGGTATCGACAAGGGCTGATATACGGCGGTGTTGAGGGCGGCTTGCGTTTTGATCACGAGCTGCCGCGGTGCCGTCCTTCCTTGTGCAGCGAGAGGAGGCGACGGGAAGAGTCATCGGAGCAGCTGCAGAGAGTCCGCCTCAGCACCAGGCTGGTCCTGCTGCCCGCAGGCTGCGGGGGTGTGAACTGGACGCGGGTGAGCCTCGGCGCGAGAACACTCGTGTTACTTCATTAGTGGCGCGGTGCCTTCTCATGGCACAATGCCCCGCCCCGCCCCGCCCCGCCCCGCCTCTAACTGAACAGAACAGAGCGCCGCGCCGGACAGAGCGCTCACGCAGCACAGCAGCGGCAGGCTGCGCGAGCGTTTGCTCTCTTCGGACAAAGCGTCCAAGCCACTCTGTGGTAGTGGCCGCCCCGCCCCGCCCCGCCCCGCCCCGCCCTGTGCCCCCAGCGACCTGAATGTCCCCCGATTCAAAGGGCGCTGGGGAAGAAAGCAGCGGACATGAAGCGGGTGGACGCGGGCCGCTGCTGGCCGCTGATTGCTGATTCTTTAGGCAGCAGCGTGGGTACGAGACGCACTCGACTTCCTCCCGAGAGACAAAGTCCCTTGCGACCTACCCGGTGCCTGCCGGGAGAAAGGGAGAGTGACCACTCGGCCAAGTCGTATCACTGCCCGCGAGCCAAGAAGTAAAACGTAGGGCGTCTCTGAAAGTCACTCTCGATTGGAAGCATCGACTTGTCCTAAATCCAAACCTCGTATCTTCGCAAAACTGACTACATAACTACATAACGTCGTTTCGGACGTTCTCTGAGATCTGTGAGCCCCACCGCGTCTTCCGCATCGCTTTCCTTCCCGGCGCTCTGAACGCACATAGCTGCGTCTCCCACAGGAGAGAGAAGTAAGAACGCTTTGTTTCTTTCGCTGGTTATTTGGCCTCGGAGTCTGTGTTCCGCTCCTGCGTTGAAGTCACTAGAGTGCGCGGCAGGGCAGGGCAGGACAGGGCAGGCACAGGACCCTGCAGAGCCAACAAGGACAGGTCCTAATCCAGTCCTAAGCCAGGCTCGGATGGGATAGGATCATTACAACGCGAGAATGTACTCGATAATCAATATTTATCGCCTGCCCGCCTCGCGCCACGCCACGCCACGCCACGCCACGCCACGCCACGCCACGCCACGAGACTCATACCGCGGCTCACCGTACAGCAGCACAAAGTGCCCATAAAGTCTGTTCAAGTTTCGTCCCTATAAATCTCAGCGTCCCACCACAGCCTGTAGTTATTGCGTTGCGCGTCTCTCATTTCAGAGTAGACTAGCAGGTTATCGTGCTGGCCACCTCTCTCTCTCCCGCTCTAGGGTCTCTATGTAGGTGGAGTCGTCAAGGCACGAGAGTAGGTTATGGTGGTGATCGCCTCTCTCTCTAGCTCTAGGGTCTCTATCTAGGTTGTAAGCGACGTGAGTTCCTCTAGAGCCGCTTCTAGACCTCGGTCCCTGCCGGCTCCATCAGTCAGCAGCAGCAACAGCAGCAACCCCTAATTATTACCTGGGAGAGCGATTGTTTCTTTGGGCCACTGTTTCACAACATGCGGGCCTGTTGTTTTTTCCCCGGTTGAATCCGTTTGGAGTCCAAGTCTTTCTTGTCTAGGTTAGGTCGCCCATCCCATCCCGTCTCAGATCAATGTGGCGAGTCACTGCCGGCCGATGATGATGTCGGCGGCGCGTACAACTGATGCAACTAGCCTCGCCTCTGTTTGATAACGTAACCTAATGAAGGCATTCTGTTGTCGAGGGGGGCGGTGAGGTGAGGTGTTATTTTTCACACCTTTCGAAGAGTTTGTTTTTATCTAGTCTGATGAGCGAGCTTGCCGCTAGCAGGCCGGACACACGCGACGTGGCGTAGAGCAAAGCAGAGCAGCCCGGGGACAGGAAGGAGCGGCGAGCGAGTCAGTGCATGCAAATGCTGGCTCCACTGCAAAACAGAAACCTTCTAATCGAAGGAATGCTCGAAGGAACATGCGAAGGCTGAAGGTTCACAGAACCCGTCGATTCGAAGGAATTATTCCTTCGAACTGCCGTCTGCATCGCCGTCCCAACGTCTATATTCGAAGGAAATAAGCCTTCGATTCGACGGGTTCCACACAGGAAAACCAAAACCCAGAATCTGGGGCAACTCAACCCAGAAACGAAGGGTAACAAAAATATTTTTGGAGGTGATTTTGAGACCCATTCTAAAACGCGTTTCGAAGGCTTGCTGATCATTTTGCAACAGCTCTCAAAATCAACTCAATTATTTTTTTTACCCTTTGTTTCTGGGTTGAGATGCCCCAGATTCTTGGTTTTGGTTTTTCTGTGCACAAACCTTCGAACAGTCGAAGGATTTTTCTGTCGATTCGACGGTTTGAGTTTAGCAGTGTCCTCGTCACCTGCCAGAGGGCTGCACGCCACGCTGGAGTCAGCCGACCACTGGAGCCCAATGCTGGAGACACTGGAATCACTGGAGTAATCAGAGTCACTGGAGTCCACGTACGGAATGGCCCGAGGCTGTGACGTGCGCCTCTCAGCCTCTCAATAACCTCAAGGACGCGGCATGAAGTTAGTCGTGCCGATAGAATCTTCCTTGCTGTTGGGCGAATTGATTACGTGGCTACACTGTGTGCGGCCAAGGACTCTCCGTTTAGTTTGAGAGCGTCCCGCTGGAGGTGTGATGTCACCCGCACTCCAGCCGGGCTCCAGCAGACAGATGGCCCACTGTCACTGGAGCTTTAATCTTCTCCAGCCGAGCCTTATCCTCCCTTCCCTGAATCAAGCTTCTCTAGCCGCTTTCGAAACAGATTGGCGTTTGGCAGGTGCTAACAATCGAAACTCGATGATACTCGCAGCAGAGCAAGATCTTAGCTCTCTTACTGGGAGTCTCCGCCCCGCAACAGGCCGGTAGGGCAGGTAGCTGGTGATGATGTGAGCAGGCCGCCCCGCCCCGCCCCGCCCCGCCACACCTCGAGTAGTTGCCCTCAGTGTCAAGGCCAGAGGCCCGTCGCGTCGCGATCAGCTCGCGTTGCGTTGCTTTGAGCCGTGCCGCGCCTTCTATTTTCGGAACGCACGTACTTGCTGCTGCTTGCCTCGTGGGTGTCTACACCGCCTGCCTTGTTCTTGCTGTTGTTGTTGTTTTTGTGTTTTTGTTTTTGGACGGGGTTTATTTGATGTATAGTACTGTGCACGTTGGAAGTTTCTTTTCTTTCTCCTGGAGTCTGATAGTTTTGTTCGTGAGTGTACACTTGTATTTCTTCCTTGTTTGACGGCCCCGAGGGATTGGAGATGATCCTTGAAATACGTAGTACAGTGAGCTCACCACTACATGTTAAGGACTTCCCTCTCTCTCTCTCATTGTGAAGTGGACTGATCCTGTCAACATGCTGCGCGGTCCCTTAGCAAGGTGTGAGGGCGGGAGTTGGTATTCTCATCCGATTATGAACCACCCGTCAACGAAAGTAAGCCTCCGCTTTCCGTCCCCGCCACTTCAATTAGGTCGTCATGAACTTTACGACGACAGACGAGTTGTAGTCGAGCCGGGAGAAATGAGACCTCGGAGGTCTGTTCAGTTGAGGAGGTGGACGCCGCCTTGCTGACGTGATCGCGATCCCAACTCTCACAACGTATGAACAAATCTATTCATATTATAAATAGAATTTGACGCGAACAGCTTGAGTTGTTCGTAAGTATGACGATTGCTATTTGTTCATAGTTTGACCAAATCCAAAAACATTTGTTCGTAAGGAAATAAGAGGGAGGCAAGCCAGCCTGCCACGCCTGCCACGTTGTGAGAGTACTATGTCACAGACTTAACAATGGAACCCCAGTCAGCTGTATAGCCTGTACACGACGTGACAGGCTTGGTGACGTTCACTGTAATGAATTGCATGGGATAGCTCACTCTTTTCTTCTTATCTGTACCGTTGTCAAGATTGCGGGGCTGGCCGCTTTAGATCTCATTCTTTCAAATCCGCCGCGATACTCACTACGTACTGCGACGTTGAAAGAGACTGACTCCGGGCCGGGGGCCTCAATGTTAAGGCAAGCATGTCAGCGCAGCAGTGCAGACGACTGATGGCTGTCCCCTATCGAAGAGCAAGGAATCAGGACGGAGCGGGGGGGGGGGGGGGGGGGGGGGGGATAAGCTGCTCCGCGTCTGCGAGCCTCGCCACCGCACTGCCATGCCGCGGCACTGCTGTTATGAAAATGTCAGATGGGTTGGCGTGGCGCTCTATGCATGCCAGGTACCCTCTCCTCTCATTTCCAGTGCGTAGTCGATATTTCTCATATTCAACTCAGGGGACTAAATTCAGTTCTTTCGATCGTGATAGTAAGCTGCTTTGCAATGCCGTATCAGCTTTACGTATGGGTAGGTTTCAGTTCACTGTTCCCCGGAGCATTCCGGCTGCTTTATTCGTCGCGTGTTGAATGGAGTGTTCAGTAACTGCATCATCCTGGCGTGGGAGGGACGCTCACCTCACATCGCATGACCTTTGTGAATTCAGCGGTGGTCAGATCTGGTCTACCGGGCGCTCTGCCAGGCCGGACGACCTTTTTGAACGCTCCCACATTTCTCTTTGCACGCTCCGTACGCACACATTATGCCACAATTATGGTTCCTGCCCCTCCCGGCCCGGCCCGGCCAGGAGCTCTCGAGTCGTATGTTAATATCGGCCATTGATTTCCAGGCATTCCCTCCTGGGAAGCCGCTCGTAAAATGAAGTGCTGTCCCAGTAAGGGGCCGTCCACATATTACGTAATCACCTTAGGGGGAGGGGGGAGTCCGCGCTTTCGCTTACGCTGGATTAACGGGGGGGGAGGGGGCGGTTGCCT
>CABIKL010003585.1:0-10741 GCA_902196195.1 Aptinothrips rufus | reverse complement strand
CACTAGGCAAGCAATTTATACTTTTTGAAAGTACATTCATAACTCTATGTACTTTATATTTTTGTTGTAGTTTATTCTTTTCAATTCATAGCTCTCTATAGTTTCATTTTTGTTGTAGTGTGTTATTTCAAACAAAATAGAACGATTGAAACAAAAAAATTCATGCAAGAACAAAGGGGTGACATATTTCTATGGTCCACATCAATTCCTCAGGAACAGTAGCATCTCAATCTCACATTCAAATTACTCTGTTAAATTAAGTGCGTAACAACTACGCACTTCTTCATTGTAGTAGGTTGCACTTCACAGCAAAATAACAAAATTGATTGGGTTAGAATTGAACATGAATTTGCTTGACATGTGTCTTTAGCGCATAAGCTAATAAAATTCCAAAAATTTTCACGGATAAATTAATTATCAATGAGTTTCAAACCTAAAATTGACTACTTTTAAAACATTGCCATTAATAAAAGTGAAGAACACTATATTTCCCTGCAATTCTGTCAAAATTATTGGCTTATTCACTAAAGACACATGTCAAGCAAATTTATGTTGAATTTAAACCCAATCTATTCCGTTGTTTGGCTGTGAAGTGCAACCTTACTACAATGAAGAAGTGCGTAGTTGTTACGCACTTAATTTAACAGAGTAGCTTTGAACAAGCAGTAGCAACTGAAAGTTATTTAGCTGTGGAGTGGAGTAAACCAAAAAGAAGTTACCTTCTATCACTCTGATGATTTGGGGCATTGCTTTCTGGATGCCAATTTTTTGCGAGTCCTTCGCAATAAAAGTATTGGCATCACACCTCTGCCCATCGTAAACTAGGTAAAAGCCAGTCTCTGAAGACATCAGAGATTCCATAATCTGATCCACCACTTCAAATTCCTTTCCAGCAAACCCTCGAGAGGTCAGATACTTCACCTGAAAAATGCAATAATGATTTTAATTATTTCTCCATACTTTATTAAGGTCCAACTAGAGACAAGCGAACTATGAATACTCACAAGCTTGATGAAGATATCTTCATCAGAAATCCTTTCATGAATTTTCTTCAACACATCAGGATTTTTTGCAGGCAAGATTATGTCATCGAATACCTCACTAGAAGCAGTGGGTCTATTCGCACTTGCTTGAACGGCAAGAAGGTTTTTCAGCTCTTTATTTTCTCTCCGCAATTTGTTGAATCAAGTGAAAACTCTTCTCCTGAATGAGCCTGAAAGCAATATGAAGTACCGTCATTAAATCAAAAAATCTTTGAATTGAAAAAGAAATCTCAATTTCAACACTAAAGAAGGAAATTTATAGGAACTATACACTTGAAATGTGTTTAGTTGTTCCATAGGGCAGAACATTTAAATCAACTTACCAAATCCTTTTTGAAATTCATTGAATGCTTTAACCAATATCTCCAATTGTCCATGAGGGTCTGTCATCTCAGTTCGAACTACATTTCTGGGAGTGAAGACATCTCTGCTGGCATGGTGGCTTCCATCAGCAAACTCACATTCTGTATCATTATTTGAAGTTTCTTGTGACTCAAAACCAGAAGATGTTGAAGCACCAGGGTTTGACTTCTTCTTTGCTCCAGGTCCATCAGAAAGGAATAACCTTTTAGGAATATAGCCTGAAGGATGCCCTTCTGAGTTCTGTCCCTCACTGCCTGTGTTCTTTCTCTTCCTCCTGTTTGAGGAAGTTAATTCGCTGTGCTCTTGGTCTGTGTCCAAGCCAGTAGTGGTTTCATCTCGGACATATTTATCCGCCTTGTGAGTGCACTTAGTTAAATCAGCTGAAAGAACAACATAACATCAAAAGTGGGAAATAGTTCTCTCATAATTCTTACTTCATACATTTCAGGTTGCAGAACTTACCATTTTTAGTGTATCTGAAAACCACATAATGTGCTTTCCAGGATTTCCCAGATTTATCAGGAGATTTTAAATTTTCTCGAGCATCCTCTATTGCCCTCGGTGGCCACCAAGAATACCACCCGTCATCTCTCTTCTCAAGCCATTTGTTGGGCACCACATCTGTAGGCTGCTTTCTGGCCTTAGCGAAGGTAACGACACTGTAGCTGTGGGCAGAAAAAATAGTTATAATGTATACAGATTCCACTGAGAGCAGGCAACAACTATTATTGCATTATTTATTATGATGTGTCTACATCCTTGTAACTAGTCCCAAAAAGATAATAAAATGACATAAAAACAAAATCCAAAATTGCAATTCCTAAAACCAATGTCACAAAAGAAAATGAATGAAAGTTTATTTCAACTTATGAGGCAGGCAAAAAGAGAAGCTACCACTGAAATAAAAAAATATCAAGAGTAGTGGATGCATTGATCAGGCATGAACTCAATGACATTGAGAGAAAAGATGTTCTCCTCCATAAGAAAATAGGAGTACATGGAACAAGATACAAACTTCCTCTCTGCAACAAATTCTCAACTGCCAGAATGATTAAATAAATTAATACTTTGAACAAGCACAAGGGCTGTTGTAAATAACACGGGTATGCTTTACGTCAAAACTTTAATAAAGCAAACATAGTGCAACAGTATTTCCACTATAAGAAACTTAGAACCACATTGAGTCAGAAAATATAGAAAACTCCAAAACAGCACATACATTGTCAAAAACTTGAATTCATGGAAGAAGTTTGAAGTATTGATAATTCTTTCGTTTTATATAGAACCTAGCTACAGTATGAAACAAAAAGTAAGCTATTAAAACAAACCCACACTTTACACCCTCCAACACACACAAAATAATTTAAAAGTACACAAATCTAAAGTCACACTCTTCATTTCAAGCAATTTCACCAAAATAACCCAGTCCATGGACATACCTTACAAACTGTTGGTAAGATACAAAAACACAGACCACGTCCAGACCTGGTGTGTTCCTTGACATCAAAAGGAATAGCAAGTATCTGGCATCAATCAATTGGCACTAACTTGACAAGAGAAACTAAAAATGATGGGACAATGGATATCGGCACATCTCTTTGGCAAACAAAGAGGAGGGACACTCGCATCGCTAATTTTAGTTCAGAATAGGTTTACCCTATAAATCCTTACATAAAATAAAGACGGGCCCTAATTCACTATTCCCTTTGAGTCGTAGTTACAAGAAAAACATTTCTCAAAAGCTACTTAATACATTAAAATTAGAAACTTTGTAATCCCTCTCACTCTCTCTATCCATCGCTATTCATCTATCTATCTTCAACTGAGGAACAGTGAAATAAAATAACCACCATAACGATGGAAAGGGAGCGCCTGCTCTTTTCTCCAAATGAACGAGGTCACAACTTGTCTCAGTTATTCATGATTTTCCATATAACAGGTTGCAGCTTCATGTGAGAGGAGTCGACTTCTTTTATAAATGTGATGAAGACGTAGTTCATAGCCAGGAGCAATCTATAGGCACATTTTCCATCATATATCAAGCCTCTTCATATCTCTAAGTGCAACTCTGTACGGCAAGACTGAGATAGTGATCTGGGCTGCGCTAAGACATGGGGAGTGGCTTGATTTATGTTTGAAAAATTTGCGTATGGATTGCTTCTGGCTATGAACTAATCCTTGATTACATTTGTTTAAAGAAGTATATTCCCCTCACACACAAAGCTGCATTCTACAAGAAAAAGAATCATGAATCATGCAGACAATTTGTAAATATATTAACAGAAGAGTATTTAACACATTAATTAAAGCAGTTCAGTTGTAGAACACATAATTAGTTTATCACAAGTAGCCTTACAGGTAGCTTGGATAACAATTTTTCTACTCTTGTCAACCAAAGAATAATAACCATACATGTTCAAAAATATACAACAATAAAACAGTCAATACAAAAGTTATCACAGAAATTTTGCAGGGTTAAAATGCATGTTTCAGATACAAGTACACTGAAAAAGACTAGAGTATCATTCTAAACTATAAAAACATTATACTAAACATTTCTGTGCAACTTTCTATGCATGGTTTAGTTACTAAAAGGATAAATGGCAAAGTTGCCCCTCGACCTGAGAGGCAAAATCAGAGCTTTGCTTTTTATCATACTAGTTGGCCATTTTTTAACATGGTTACTTAACTTCTCAGCTTGATAGATTCCGAGTTCAGAAGATGCAATAGGGTCCACATAAAAGTCAGTATATCTCAAAAAACGTTTCCCAATCACAAAATCTCCACCTTCCGTTTCCATGAAATTTGAAGCAAGTATCACAGAGTTATCACTCAAATACATAGCATTATCTCCTTGAAGAGTACTGATAGTTCTCCCATTTAAGATCAGCTTAGAGAAAGAATCTCCAATCAGACCCGCAGTGGGACCTTTCTTCCAGGCTGATTTGCGAACAATGCCATCATCTAATTTTACAATACGAGACTTCAAAGATTTTGTCTTGTATCTTGTGCTTAGGCGGTTAACCAACTCATGCAGTGGTTTAGACCTACCTCTCACCATATTTTTTATAACATGCAATTCGTTCTCAAACTGAAATGCAGAGAAATTATCTAATTTTCCATATTTTCTGCAATCATCCGGCAGATGTAATAGATTATGCACATTGTACACAACAAATTCTGGTCCATACAGTACTTTGCTTTCAGAAACAAATTCACGGAGCATTGCTTCAGCATCATCAATCCGATTTTGCAGATCATCTCTGCATAGAATAGTTATGGCAGCGTGCAATTTGAGAAAGTGCTTATAATATTCCCCTTTTAAATTTGTACGTTTCAAAACCACAACAGCTATGTACAGCACAAGTGCACGCATCTCAGTTGCCTTGAAACGTTCAAAAGCCGAGAAAGGTCTAGGTTTTCTACTGAAGTCCCTGGGCCACCACTTCTTTAAGATTTGCATTCTTCTACTCATACGCTCTGCTGTTTCAGCTGAAATTTCTGGCCTTTTAACATTTTTAGCACCTTTAAGAAGCCACGTAAATACTCTCCTGACAACACCCTGACATATTAAGTGGAGATAATCACGGGGAAAACAAGAAACCATACCGAATCCAACATCAGTTAAGGGTGAATCTTCCATGTGATGTTTCTTATGAGTCTTAGACCGAAAAGTTTCATCAGTTCTGAGCGGTGAATTCATTAATTGGTAAGTCATTCGTCCTAACCAAACACCCCTTTGCACACATTTACCACACCCGTTGCTTGCATTATGTAGTCTAATTCCCTTAACATACGCTGCGGCTGGAGCATCACAAACAAAACTATGAATTTTTATACTATACTGTTTCCCCTCTGATTCAAATCCATTGTGAAGCAACTCCTTTAATTCTGGAACAAAATCTTTGAAATAATTGTCTAGTGATGCATGAAGATGGCCATACCAAGCTAAAACTGGCAAAGGAGGGATGCTACTATCTATAACCTTGCAAAGTACAGGCCATAGTTGATCATTCGTATCTTTGAACAGGCTAAGCCCATCAATATTAAAGCTCAGCCATAACACATTATTACTTGGTTCACTAGCTTGAACTACTTGAAGTAATGTATTTTTCAAACCAAAATAGTGATAATCACCACCATCCATTTCCTCCATTCCAGAAACATTACTACCACTAGTACCAAGAATGGTTCTAGGGTCTTTTGGTAACAATGGAAAAAATGGCTGTAAAGCTGTGATTAATTTACCAAAGGCCATGTTACTTATGTTGTTCTCAGAAGACCAATTTCGAAGAACTTCTGTGATGGAGGGAGGATCTTCTCCAATAGGAACTGCAGGCGAGGGACGTTGGGTAGCCTCAGCCTCAATGATGGGGGCACCAGTGGATTCATCGTGAGACGAGCAGTAGGAGTCACAGCTTGATGTATCATCAGTAACTTTAGACATTTCAGAATCAGAAGCATTTTGAGAATCAAAACTAAATGAGCTGAGACAAGAATTACGAAAATTTCGACTGTTATTTGTAACCGAGGAGCAATTTGAGGAAGATGAGTCTGAATCACAACACATTGGTAAATTGAAATTTGGAAATGATACGTTAGTTAATTTAGAGCCCTCATCATCACTACTAGACAGAACGTGATTACTTGATAAATCTCCAGAGTGGATTGAATTAGTGCCAGAAAGAGAATCGTTGTCACTAGTTGTTCCCTCACTCCGCAAGTCTTCCTCAACCTTTCTCTTGATTTCACGATACAGTGTACTCCTTGATTTCCTTTTCCTGGAAGACATCATTTTCCCACCCTAACTCTTAACACAATACAGTAAATGAGTCCCCCTCCTTACCAAGGGAGACAGACAATCAAATGATTCATGAGCTTATCAGCAACACTTAGAGATTACACAGAAAAATCAACATTTAAGGTAGCTAACTACAGCTTCTGACCAGGTTGGATCAAGACCGCATGTGGGGCTGTTCATTATTCTGTTGTGTGGTCGCAGATGTTGACAGAGACCTGTAATAATAATCATAGGCTAGGTTATGAAGTTCCTAGTATGCAAAAATGTGCCTACAAATTTTCTCAAATTCTTTTTTCAGAAATTAAATATGTCATGTTAGGTTAGAAAAAGATTGTAGACGGCAACAAAATAATAATAACTTATTGATTGACATTTAATTTGAGTTAACAAGGGGCCGCGATTCGACTGACAATGTGCTATCCGAAAATCGAAATTACGTACAACATATTTCAGTTCCTAAGGAAAAAATACTCACGTTTCTCTGTTAATCAATGTGCAGGCTAAAATAATCCGCGAAGATATCACTTGAAATAATGAGCAGAACCAGGATGAATCTCGATAATTGACCAAGGAAAGTCACTCGAGTCTACCAGACCGTCTCCACAGCGCAAAGCAAAGCAAATGGCGGATGTCGATGTCGAGTCGAGGTGCCGGGGCCGGGCGGCCGGGCGGTGAGCGGCGCTCGGCGCTCGGCGTGGAGGCAGTAGCGGTCAGGAAAAAAAAAACCTGTTGCAAGAAAAGAAAATTTTTAACTTACTAGTGAAAGTCAAAGACTTAGGGCTGAGAATTTAAAGGCCCTCCGGGCAGATTATTTAAGATCTTGAAATGGAACCACAGGTGTAAATGCAAAGTTGCTTGCATGTCGTTCATTCACACACACTCATGAACATAACACCAAAAACAAAAAGGAATGCTTCTATGGTGAGGTCCAGGTCGGATTAAACTTCCGCGAGGGTCTAGGATCTTGGATTTTTCTCCAATACTGGTTTCAGTTCCTTAAGGGTACTTGACATGCCAAAGGAAAACATTCTGCGACAAATAATAGCTGAGATCTAGAGGGGGTCTTATAACTGGACGGAAACTTAACGAAAAACAAACACTGTCCAATAATGTCCAAATGGTTCCTCTGATCAAAACGACTTTTATTGCATTGAACTCAGCGTAATAAACTGTTTCTAGACAACTATTGAAGTACAACTCATTTTATTTTAAAGTATTTTGGCTATTCAGATAAGCGAGAAACTCTGTCACAGTAAGAATGTGTCTACTTTAGTCATAAAAACAACATTCGCAGCAACATTGCTTTGCAGACCACAATCGTGCCTCAAACAATGCTGTACATGGTATTCTGATGACCAAGCACCAGTGATGGGTTCAGGGACTGAACATTCCTCATTGTCTAGGGAAATTCAAAACATCCTTCAGCTAATACAACATTAATTCAGCGGATGCAAATTTCTATACTTTGAATTCTACAAATTCACATATTGTTATGAACACAAATATCTTGAAGCTCTCAAATTTTTCAAAGTGAAGCTCACACAAACAAGAGATGAGATTGAGCAAACATTTGTCTTAAAATATGGGTCTGACTCGAATAAAATAATCCTCAATGCAATGAAACTGTGATTTAAGTATTGTCAGCCGCACGACTCACAATAAATCTTTGAAACTGTCACCGCATTAGTAAGCTACTTGAACACAGGCTCGTAATGTGTGCATATTGGACTTGCTAGTCCTGGAAACTAAATTTATCAAACTCTACTAAATCCTAAAAGTAAACAACTTACCTTGTCGGGTTGATATAGTTGATGAAGGAAAGAGCAGCGAGTGCAATGTTTGTCGTTCAAAGATGTACGTTGGCAATAACTTGTTTCATATTGTTCTCTTTAAGAAGGAAATTCAGTTCATCTTCAATTTGAAAGCAATTACAACAGAGTCTTACTGTTAGGCTCTCCTGTAACCTAAGATCAGTGAGAGACAAAAGCCTATTCTCGTAATTAGGTTATGGTAATTTTCAGAACAAAACAATTCCTTACATTAAGAGAATACACTTAACGTGGCATAAAACATCAATTGTGAGTGGATTGGCCCAGACTATAATTAACACGATATTTAGAAAAACTTTGTTTTTAAGAAACTGGATACACAGAAAAGGCTATGACGTACCTTTGTAAAAATGATTGTAACGTTGGAGATAAAGTTATGACAATCTTCTTCACTAACTTTGGAAACCGCAGGTCATATTCTTCAATTCAATACTGGAATATCTGTTTGAGTGCATTTTCAATAATTGCAAAAGTTTCATGAGACACTTAGACAAATGCTTTCAGCTATCGGCATCGGCAAGCAAAGTCAGTATGAAAAATATAATGATCATTACTCAGAAAATGACAAAACAGAACAGAGTTTCATACAGGTCTCCGATTTAAGAAATAAGAGGAGCTTATTGGGACCAGAGCAGAGCTTTTTATCGTTATTCGAATAAACACTGGCTGTTTCGAAGCATGAGCTGAGAGTAACAGACGAAGTACGAGTATGCGAGCCGCTATATTCCTCATACCTACTAATATTCTTCTGCTTTTTTCGCGTGGCTTGGCTTAGTGCGATAGCCTGGCACACAGATAATTTAAGTAATTCCAATAGAATCAGTAAAGAACGACAGCACTTAATGACAGGAGAAATTTGACTGCAAAGTGCTGTGATTTTTTTCGAAATGACAACTTTATTGTTCAGTGTGAAAATCAATTGAGGCAGGCACCTCGTAACCTCTTCAGAAGAATTTGGTGAAACTGAAGCTTGGACTCTTCGACTTTTTTATTGTTAAAAAATACTGTACGTTAACCACAATGTTCACCCCTGATACCAATTATTGCGATTTTATTGACCACTATGGCAAGTTGTTTTTGAAACATTGGGTGTAGGAAATGTTTCAGTTTTTTCATTTAATTTATCTTATAACTTGAATTTTAATTAAATTGTTTCCCATGCTAATTTTTTTGATTGCAGGTGCAACACTTTTATTTTTTGGAGGGAGAAACTCAAGACAAACTAGATGCTTTGATAGAGATAGGTTGAGGTCGATGAAAAGTTCATGTGTTGAACTCTTTTGCCTGAAACCTGTTCTGCCGATTTTAAGTTGACAATTACCAGTTGTAAAGTAGCTCATCTATCAAAAGAAATCAAAGTAAATCATTGCTTACATAAAATAGAGACGTTACTGTTCTTAGCTGTGGTATATGAATTAATCGTGTTTCACTATTCAACGGAACTTTGGTCTTTCCAACTGAGATTTTGCATGTTACATTTCCACCAAGAGACTGTTCCATCTAATATTGTGTTTTTTTTGTTCACATACTCTGAGCTGAGCTGAGACTGCTCACTGATGCAGTTCAAATAAAGTTCTTCTGTCCTTCATCATTAAAAATATTACCAATTATTTTACATCCCATTCTATTTCTTTTAAAAAGTAGTATCATATTTTGAAACTAACATTTGAAGCGCAATCCTACGCAGCAGTTTGCTATGCTTGTGATGTCGCTTTTGTTGGAAACACTAGTTTTCTACCTGCTACTTAAAATTTCTCGATTTATTTATCTCTCTGGGGTTGCGAACAAAGCGAATCACTCGATATAACTTGAAACTTAGCACAAATGAAGTCTATAAAGTGACTGAGCTCCTCCCAATATTTGACAGGATACAAAGATTGTTGTGTTCTGAACACGTCCTGAACATGTGATTATGGGGCATGATGTGAAATACGTAAGTGCCAGTAAGGTACGGGCACAAAAAGTCGATGCTCAACAGACTATCCAGAAATTGTCGGCCCACCTTTGAAACGCATTTTAAACATGACCTCTCAAATTTTTTTTTTTATTTGTATTATTTTTTCATGGTGTGGACTTGACGTGATGGCAACCTGTTGAAGTTTGACAGAGTTCGAAATTAAGGTAAGAAAAAAAGACATGTTTGATCGCGTTAAAAAAGCGTTTCAGTGTGTGCCGATTATTTCTAAATGGTCTCTACCGCACGTCAACTTTTTTTGTCCATATATTGGGCTCGGACTTAACGTATTTCGCATCATGTCCCTAGATCACGTGTTCAGGACGTATTGAGAACACGACAATGGTGTGTGTGCACGACTTGGTAACGTGAACACGTCCTCAGCTGATGTTCTGAACACGAGTTTGAGCACTTGCGTGAAAGTGTGCGTAGATCATGTGTCCAACATATGTCATGGATACTACTTGCAACACATGTGTCAGAGACATGTGTTGGTAATGTGTTTTGAACACGATCGGCACAGTCGGTAGCAGCAACACGTCTTAGACCGGTGTTGGCGAACCAACGATCAGCATGTGTTCCTGAACACATGTTAGACATGACATTAACACGTCAGCAAAACATTAGACCCCGTCTCGTGTGACTAGCATGTGTGGAACCCATGTTCATCACGTCTTACAAACATGGTGTCATCAACATTACTTGTGGCACTAGTGTCAACTCGTGTTGGCACTACTTCTTGTTGACTGGG
>CABIKL010003584.1:0-10742 GCA_902196195.1 Aptinothrips rufus | reverse complement strand
GAAAAACTTACCTGAGCATTTCAGGAAATTTCAGGTTTTTTCAGGTTTACCTGTAAATATCCAAACCAGGAGCCAAGACATAGTCACCACTAGTATCCTACGTCCAATTGGGTCCAAAAGGAAAAAAAATCATCCAACTACCTCAATTTTTAACAAATTTATGCCTACTCCAGGGAAATTCCAGGTTTTAACAGGTTTTGCAGGATAGCTCTGCCATCCCACCTGCAAACTCGTGGGACTTTTCTAAATGTCATCCCCAGAGGTGTCCGAACACACTGGAAAAAGTCCCGCTTTGTTATTCTAAATGACCGGGTCAAAATCCAAATGCACTGAGTGCAAATGTTCAGGATAAAACCGTGTCAGAATAATGGCCACATCGACATGGAGCCGCTTTTGGGGTATTCCATCGGTCAAGACGGTAGAACCGAATGGCATGGCGGTCACCGCACCGGGAACCCGGGCCGACATTTTATGAATGTCTTTACTAGCCTGCAGCCTCTGAGGCTGCATTACCGTTTTTTCAATTGAGATACCGTCAAGTTCCCTAAGTTCTTTTCAGCAAAACTAACTACCGAAAGGTCGTGCACTTTTTTTTTGTCTTCTGCGAACAATTCCTAACTGTGAACAAAGTTTCACACCTCTATGTCGTATCGGCATCATATGACACAGACAAACGTCCCTAGGGCGAGATTATAATGCCGCGGTACCTGAGGGTTTGGTTGGATGCCCCGCAGTCACCGAAGTTTTCCCCCCAGCGAGGAAAGAAGTATCGAAACCATGTCGAATCGATATCGATTTGGTGATTTCGACGTCGTTTCGATATAATTTCGACGTCGAAACTAACCTCATTTCTCACTGGGCCTCACCTGTGCTCGGGGCTCACATGACGCAGCACTCTTAAAAAGCAGTGGCACATTGCATTGCATTGAGGTTCCACACCTGACAAGCTGGTGTAAACGCGCATTTAGAAAATGGTTTGGACTGAAATACCTTATTTTCAACAATAATGTAATACATGATTACTTAAGTGTAGTTACACCATTACAATTGCCAGTTGGCATAACGTGCATGCATAGCTTACCAGAGACGAACTGGGGAGCCAGGCGAGTGCGATGGAGAAGTGCTATGGAGTACCTCCGAGTGTGTGAGAGCGAGCCAGGCGGGCATCGCCGCCCTTGTATCTCACTTCCCACACTAGGATCCCTTTGGTCTGTAAAGGAACCCATAGGGAGGTTCCAATAGGACGCCACTTATCTCCTACAGGAAATCTACCATTCCTCATAGGAATGAAGCTCTTTCCATAGATCGCAACTTGCCTATTGGGATAACTTCCCATCGAACTATCATTACTAATGGGTATCAACTTTCCTATAGAAATAACCTCCCATCAGATAATGATTTCCTGTGGGTTTGTTCTTTCCTACAAAAAAACACCAAGAATACCCATGGGAAAATTTCGATTCCTATGGAAGGTTAAGAGGACCTTCCGCATTACTGTCTGTCAATAAGTCCAAATGGTAAGGAGCTGGTTTGGTATTATGAAGTTTGAGGGTTGAAATCCTGAGGAAAAGCCGGAAATACTACCTATAGGAATTGATTCCGCAGGAAATCCGAGATCACCATGGGAAATATGGGAAATTGCTTCCCATGGGAACTGATTTTTCTTTAGGAGCTGATCTTCCAATAATAGAAAAAGGTTCCATAAGTGCATAGGAAATGATCTGTCAATTTCATCGGAAAGCGCACGTTCCTATGAGCTCCTATACGATCTCATTTCCTATGGGTCGCCTCCTAGGAATCCTATTGCGGGTTGCACGTGCACAAACTCCATAAGACTCGACCTCACTCGCACGTTCCCCAGTCCGCCTCTGTAGCTTACTGCTCAAGCGGATAACGAGGGGTACGCCATTTGTTCCAATCACTGTACGTTTCATATTACAATCACAGCTGGTATCACCTGCAATCACCCAAAAGATGCTCAATCACACCTACAATCACAATAATTGCCAAAGTTTTGCTCTAATTTCACCATTTTTAGCCCCCCTTCTACACAATAGATAGCAGGGGCGGGCTTATTGCTCAAACATTCTCTTACAATCACTGCAGTGACCTACAATCATTGCACAATTTTTGTGGGACTGGTTCACCCTTCAAGTTGTTCAAACTTGGTTCAAAATCGTTCAAAGGTTCAAAATTTTGGAAAAGAACAACATTTTTAACATGTGCTTCGCGTCAAAATGATCCGAATAAAAAGAAGAATGTGTTAAAAATTTCAAACTTTTACCATATTTTATACAGACAAACTACGATGTTTCGTATGTTCCGCTAGCACTGTTCGGCGCAGAGCCTTGCATGGCACCGTTCTGAAAAGGACGCAAAGCATCTTATGATCGGCACCTGGGAGCCGTACCTCATACTGCACCCGCTTACGGTGGCCCCTCTGGTCGTCGTCCCTAGTCGAGTATCAGGTAGGCCTAAGAAGGAATTCATGCCCACATGTCCACAGAATGAGGACCCGCGCCGCGGCGCCCTATCTTTTTACTGTTGCTCTGTTTGATCTTCGGACAAGAATAGTAGGGTACTGCGAGGACATCCTTCAGCGGGGGTGAGTCGCTAGCAGGCATGACCTGAGGTCCTCATCCGAGATGGTCGCTAGCAGGCAGCTACCTGCGCTAAGTCAATTTCTGTACCGCTATCAGGCACAGATACGAGCTGATACGAGGATGGTCGCTAGCAGACAAATCCGGGTAACTCCCCAACAGGAGTTGAAGAAGCTGCCTACCCTACAGGGGTTAGCCTGGTAACTCATGCGGACTGGGTTCAGTCAGTGCTGATATCTCAGGCCGCGCCTAAATTTACATGTAAGTTGAAGCGGTTGCCTACCCTAATGGTGTATTTGGAAGGATGTGTTGGTTGCCTACCCTGATGGTATATTTGGTAGGATCTCTTGTTTGAAAGAAGTATTCATACAAGTTGCTTGAGCAGACCTTTATTTAGTTGCTCATTGTCAAACAGTCAAATACTTGAAAGTTGGTATTATAAAAATTTATGATCAAATTTAGTTCTTGCTCTTAAAAGTTGGCATTTTTGTCAATTACTTCAAAAAAGTATGTTTAAATTTACTTCTTGCTCTTATTTTTCTTAGTTTCAGCTGCATTCAGTGAACCCATGTACAGTAAATAGGATAGCAACGTTCTCTTCCCATTTTGTAATTTGCCCCAGGCTTCTATCCTCCTTTCTGTCATGGCAATTCTCTTCGGAGCTCGATAATTGTCTTCTCCTGCTGCAATGGAGTTTATCTTTGCCTGCGTCTTAGCCTGCATTTGCAGCATCACTCGTGTGGAGGCGTGGATGTTTTTTTTGCAGCATTACACAATTTACATTCTTTAACTTACGTTTCTTCTGACTTGCTTGCGAGTGGAAAATACGCCAATGGAAGGTTGAAGCCGTTCAAGTAACCGTGGATGGTGTGAAGCTGATAGAAGTGCTTGGCAGTGCGGTCAAAAGTTCCGTCGCCTGTCGAAGTGGAACATTTAGCCATAATCCTAAAAATGTCGAAAAATGTTAAAGTGGACAGGGTACATTTGAAATTTATAGAGTTCGTAGAAGACGTACCTTAGGTTACTCTCACAGGTAAACATAGCCATACCATTGGCATTTAGATATAGAAATTTCTCGCCTGTCGAAGTGCAGATACTCCCATCTTGGACAGCTTCCTCGAGAAACGATTGAACGTCAGTACGCTTCTGGGGAATGACAGGGATAGTCTTGTACCGCTCGCGATACATGGATCGCCGAACCTAAAACAATAACAAACAATAACAAAATTCTGAGCGTGTTCCTTTACACATGGAGTGAAGTTATAGCGAAACCGTACTAACCAAACGTAAATCATTCATACATAAATAGGTGTAGTTCGACTTTCCGTCTAAAAGTTCTTTGCAGGCCATCTTCATAGGGCGTGAGTTCACGGACTGCGTTGCCTTCTTTATCATGGCCGCCCTCATTGCGTTCCATTGGATGGTGCGGCTTTCCTTACGTTTACAAGAATCAATGTGAGGCCCAGGTGCCTGCACTACGGTATGGTTGGCCCCAAACACCGTGACCTTACTGTTGCAGCACCTCGTAGTGCACCTGTTAGATGACACGAACGAGATGAGCCTCACGTAAACAAATCGGCTGTAAACTAATTTTTTGTACTCACGTCCAAACATTGCTCCCTTCTCTTCCTTTCTTCTGCGTAAAGGAGTGGCCCTCAATATTGTTAGGCAAGACGTTCCCTTAACTGTCAAAGCGGCCTGTGCCACGACATTTTCTGAATCTGCCATGTCACAACAGAAGGTCAACACGACGCGGCCTGAGAACTAGGCACTCACTGAGCTCTGAGACGCACTTCCGTTCAAGTGCACAGCACTCTCTCTGGCGGTAAGAGTCTGAACCAGGCGTGGGCGAGCGGCGAGCTGAAGGAGCTGGCTCCGCTCAGCCTGGCGAGCTGACCGCTACCTCGCCTCTCGGCTCCCGTGCGGCTCAGCTGGCTCGAGCGAGCTGAGAGCTGCTCGGTCGGCAGCTCGCCACGGCTGGTCTGAACCCAGTCCGTATGAGTTACCAGGCAAGCCCCTGTCAGGTTAGGCAACTTCTTCAACCCTTGTTGGGGAGTTACCCGGATTTGCCTGCTAGCGACCATCCTCGTATCACCTCGTATCCGTGCCTGCTAGCGGTATAGAAATCGACTTAGCTCAGGTAGCTGCCTGCTAGCGACATTTTCGGATTAAAGTCTTGGGTCATGCCTGCTAGCGACCATCCCCCCTCCAAAGCTTTCGTTAAGCACGTCTGCGTCCATCTCCCGTAATTCTGCTAACCGCTGCTAACGCATCCTGCTCCTGAATCATTTCGTCCCATATTATATTCCGCTGCACCTACAATTTTAATAGAAGTTTAATAAACGAAAAAAGAGGTTAAGCACAAGAATAAACGACTTCTTAGCATGAGAAAAAATACAGAACAACGCACCCCTTGCGAAATGACAACCTCCAACACCTCGTTCTCTGCTTCCTGAAATTGTTGTACGCGGTTCGCAGCTTGGAGCGCCCTGAAATGAGTCAGAACGGTGCTCTGTGCGAAGAAAAAGAATTCATTATGTATATGTAAGCATCGAATTATTCGGCTCAATGTAGACGTATTTAATAATAATAATAAATCTGGCCTGGACACAGTCTTCCTGAAGCGGTAGGTTTTCAAAGGGCTCCTGATCGTCTCTAATTTTTACGGTTTGAGTTGGGATTTCATTGTTCTCGTCCTGGACTGACTGCTAAGAACACTTAAAATATTTTCATAGATCAGGCGCACTTACCATTTTTGAAGTCCTTGAACAGTGTAGAAAAGTAGAAGTATGCGAGGACGTTCAGTATATAACAGGTTCTGGGTGAAAGGAAAGGCACTCTGTACTCTGTGGCTAACCCGTTATGATAATGGAGGAACTGGGTAGATCGCGCGGAAGAATGCAGCGAGCGCGGGATGTACTCAAATTGCGAACCATAAACAATTTGCGAAATGATTCATGATGTTAATATTTCCCCTGTCTCAAGGCAACGTCAATGAATTGTTTCTGGAATTATCTCCCAGGTTAAAATCACATGCGATGTTTACGGCAAGGGACTATAATTAGCTTGCGCATGAATACCATTGCACAAATTTTTTTTATACGCGAGTCCCTCGATATCGGGACGCGTCTCCGTGCAAACACACGGCTGAGGACAGAGCCGAGAGCAGACACACTGCAGTGACCAGCAGCAGCAGGCTCAGCCAGGGCCGCCCGGGCTCAGCTCGCGTGGATGCTACCAACTTCTGTTGTCAAGGGAAACATAATAAATCACTGGACAGGTTAAGTAATATTGTCCATTCTCCTAGTTGTAATAACGAATTAGGAAACTGCTCGTTGCAGGTAGGAATTATTGGGACTTCTGGCTTCTAGCTTCTGAGAGAAACCTGCACTCTTCACGCAGTTATACATTCGGAGTCGTTGCATCTCTTTGCTTGGTTGGCAGAACGTTCTTTATATCTGTCATCTTTATCTGTCTTGCACTGCGTCAGTAATGGTCTGTAAATTTTATGTCTGAGAGTGTGTGGCTATAAAACATGGTCCAACCTGTAATAATTCTGTGGTTTGCGTGCGTGGCTGTCGTGGGCTTAGCATCTCCAGGACATAGCGTGCCTGTCCGTAGGATTTGTAGGAAACCGTCTACGAGGCCTGGTTCCTTCATGTACCACGTGAATGATGGGTTTCACTATCACCGAAGCTTCGCTTCTGCTGGGACAGTGTATTTCAAACGCGTTGGGTTTGGAAGAGGTTGCCGCGCCCGTGCTGCATACCGGCAGAATGTTGGCTTTGACGCTACTGCTAGGTCTCCAGATCATGACCACGAGCCGGATCCATCCTACATGAATGAGTAGGCCCTTCGTCGATCTGTGCTAGACCGATGTACGACCTTGGAATACACGTCATTTCGTTATATCGTTGACGAGGAGGGACGATGGTAAATGCTGCCTACACTATAGCATATCTCCCTACTGAAGCGTACAAAACAGTATCTGAACTAGTACTTATCATTAACTGCATTTGATTTAAACCTTAATTTTGAAGCTGCATTTTATACGCGTGGAAAGGTGCGCTCAAAGAGACATGCGGTCATTTAGAGATGGTAGAAGAGGGTCTGCGGTTAACAATGATCAAAGACTAAGAAATCTTGTTCGGGACCTGCATCGTCCTGGAGGGCAGCTTGATGAGGCAACCCTGGATGTTTTTAATGATGCTGTCTACCAGAAACAAATAAATGTGTTAGGAGCTGACAGCTCAACTTCTCAAAAATTGGGGTCCAATGTTTGACAATTTGCATTCCTCTAAGTGAAATATCATACTAATTATTGTTTATGAATGGCTCACATTTACTTTTTAATGCATTTTTTGTTTGTCCCTATTACTCTGGACTGAAGACTTTTCAGAATTTTTGTTAGTGAAAAACACATTGTATGTACTCTGCTTTCCTCAACGGATTGATAGCAATAATCTGGACTTTTCTTTTTATGTGGGCAGAAATTGGACATTACATTTTTTTGTGAATAGTTAGATAAGGGGATGCTTTAAAATGATGTATCGCTTATTTCGTGTTGATGAAATGTTATGATATTAATACTCAAACCTGCTACATGCACTCTACTCTTTGCCAGTGATAGACTTGTGTGAGGAATACCTTGGATATTTGTTTTGTCTCTGCAATTTAATTTCTCTCTGTGCTGTCGTCTATTAAGTATTTAAAGCTTACCTTACTGTTCAGTGACTTAGACCGTAAGATAATTCCTTCTACATTAATTCATTTTAGTTATTTCCTTCTATGTGTTGATAAGCTCTTTCCATTAAAGACTTCTGGATGTCATAAGTATCCTGTCGATTCTATTGTTCTTACGGTAAACACTGTAGCGGGAGAGAGAGGTTCAATGTTCGTCGCGTTCGGTTCAACGGACAGAACGGGCTCCGGAATAGCCCAGCTGCGTTCCCTTTTGCTGCAGTTCCTCGAGCACGGCGCAGATTGGGCCCTTGCAGGATCTACTCCGTCATAATATAAGGCAAGTTGAAATGCGTAAGGGTGTGCAGCAAAAAATTCACTTTCACGATATTCATTACCATCAGTAAAGCGGCGCAGCGTGCCATCTTCAGATGGACGTTGTTGCTTCATGTACTCCATAACATTAATTTTACTGGCAACGTGTAATAAATTCAATAATTGATTACTATTCACGCGTTGCATCTGCCCGTAATCTCCTCCGCTCTCTAAGTCTTTGATCGAGTCTCTCATCAATGTAGTACGTCACAGGCTCTATGTAAGAATAGTATTTCTTATTACAAGATATTTGACCCTTATTAGACTTCATACCTTAAAAGGGGCTGTCAACATCAAATTTTGCAAGAAGAGCGTTTGCACGGGGACTATCCAGTTGTTGAGTTCATGTCAAATAAGCTGACACATCCTCCTTCAGGCAGTGATTGTTTACTGTCAGGACGGCCTCAGCACCAATCATTGCTCTCCGAACACCCACCCTCGCCATGGCACTGACACATCTCATATTTACAACCGTATTAGCGGCTGCATTCTTAATATCTGTATGACCATTTGATAGGACTTCAAAGCCATCAAGATCACCATTAACATCGTCCTCATCTCCACATGACCAGTCAGACAGACCGCCATCATCACTTGCACTTTCATCACTTTCAAGATCAACATTTTCGACATAATCAGGAACATTTACACCCTCATTAACAACCACATCCACATCCATGCGTTCTTGAGCAGCATCAATATTCATTTGATTGTTGTAACCAGCAGCATTTTCAATGTATTCTACATCCATGTTAGCTTCAGCATGAATAAGATCAATTTGATTGTTATTAACACCAGCAATTTGAACATCTTCTTCGTTTACAACATTTTCCGGTGCATTTAGATTGGCATCTAACGATCTAACTCAATATTTTCATTGCTATTCAAACACAAATTTAGAGTGTGGTGCTTCTACCACCGATATGTAGCATAATGATGTCCACAGTTTGCGAATCTACACAAGAACGCCTCCTGTCTTCTGGCACTGACTCTGACACCATGAACATCTCTCAAGTGGGCTGCACACCGGGCCACTCCCGTTAGGGGTGCCTCACAATCAGGAGAACGAATGTCCACCATTGTTCATCACAGTCTAAACTAACCAGACACAGAGCAAGAAACAAAAAAAACAAAAAAAAAAAAATCCATGCAAAACCAAAAACAAACAAAAGCAACAACAAAATCCAGTTCCTTTTGAGGCAGGGCTTTGCAAGTTTGCTTTATGTTTTCCAGAAGTGGTCGCACTTTCCAGAACCTATCATTTTGCGATGGCCGATTGTTATCAAAAGGTGCAACATGACTCTAATCTTTCCAAATCTTCTTATGGACATAAGGTCTGCTACTTAGTCATTATAAGAGGGCAGCTTTACGACACCGATGCAAATCAAAACTCCAAAGAGGGCTTTAAGTTCAGCAAACACCCAGAGAAATGCCGGATTAATTTAATACAATTTTCCTTGTACCGATGCTAATTTTTTCTCGCCTCGGCGCAAGAAAAAAAAAGTTTTCGCTCGACTCGGGGGTTTGATTTCGCACAATGCTTCAAAGCGGATAAAGCTCAGAAAATTGTATTCCAGTGAGAAAAATTTTGCCTACTTCTAGCCAAATCTTGGATTGAACTTGCAGTGGCGTTACCAGTGGAGTCCCACGCGGCTTTTTCTTCTCTCAATCCTAAAGCTGATTCAACAATTGGGAAAAACGCAATTTCTTGAGATGAGAAAATTGTCTTGTCCGGCCAGCGCATGCGCAAAAGGCACGTTACTGGCCAATGCCAGGCGAGCTCTGTGAAGTCACGAGAGAGCTAGTTTGCTATTGGTCGCCGATCAACCAGATACGAGAGGAAAGGGGCGGGCACGGGAGACGGATTCTCATAGAGGAACTTGGGAACCACAACTCAACACATGATCCGATAGCCGAGTGGCTAGAGTGCTCACTTCAAGGGGCAAAAGGGACGTACGGGTTCGATTCCCCCCCGATGTGCCTCAAGTTTCTCCCCACTTTTCCATTAGAGATGGACTGATGAACGGTGAGAGAATTCGCGGTACGCGAGTTAACAGTAAGTTACTCCTTCCAATGACGACCTCTTTTTATTTTGTGAACAGCAACTAATAGCGTTGTGTGGGCCATTGCAAAAGTAACATGCCATGAGTTTAAAATCATTCCAAAAAAATTGGAAAGGGTGAGCTGCATTGAAAATTCTCAGATAAAAATATTTCGGCCACACTCATCTATTTCTTGTAAGTTAAACATGTTTACACGTTAGAAAATAGAGCGCCCTTCTAGACATTTTGTCTCTGTCACTTTCTGTCAACGAATAAATCAATTTGACAGATCAACGCAGACGTTTATAAATGCAAAAATATGTCCAAATACAGTCACTACTGAATAAAAAGGGGGTTCCCTGCAATAAATCGATGATCAGGTTCAGATTCAGAAAGTTTATTAGCACAAGGATTTCAATACAGGTGTTGTCATTGGTAACAGTATTGTGATAAGTCACAAAAATAGAGCAATTGACATCACTTTAACGGCTACATTACATTACATTTACAAACGTTCAGAAAATCAAACTTTAAAAATTACAGATCATAATTCCTGTGATCCATGGCATGACACCGATGAATCATTAAAGCTGATTTTTACAAATACTTGCACGTTATCAATTTCCTTCCTCCAGCAGAATTTCTAACATGAAGGGGAAGAAAATAATGAAGACCTTCATGCGTTACAGCCCGTAAACGATATCCTTCACTAACATGATAGGCATGATAATGCCGGACAAATCCATGAAGATTATAAAGCTGAACGATAAAAACTACATCAGAATTATCATCCCGTACATAAATTTCCCTTATTTTTCCAAATACTGGTTGCATTTCTTCTTCCCCAACAATTAAAACCATATTTAAATAGTACATTGTATGCTGCTTTCTCACCCATGAAACAGAAATAAGTTGTTCGTCAGCAAGCTCGGGAAGTTGTTCAACAGCATTATTACCCAGGAGACCAAAGTAGTTTAATGGCATTGTATAACCCATGCCATAATCAAAGTCAATAAAAAGGCCCCTCTGAGCCAGAAATCTACTC